>CAJEUD010000094.1:0-61273 GCA_903992545.1 Pipistrellus pipistrellus
GGCACAGCCCCCCCCCCCCCCCCCGTGTCCCCTCAGCCCCGAATGCACGCAGGGCCCTCCCCCCCCACCCCCCCTCCCCCCTCCCCCCTCCCCCCCTCCCCCCCTCCCCCCTCCCCCCCTCCCCCCCCCCCCCCCGCCGTGTCCCCTCAGCCCTGAATGCACGCCGGCAGCACTCACCGCTGGCGCCGATGCGGGAGACGCCGGCCGCCGCCTCCTGGAACAGCCCCTGCAGGTCCCGCGGGTCCAGCTGGGTGGCTGCGAGGAGACGGGGGAGCAGGCATGTTCACTGCACTGCGTGCCCGGGGCCCAGCACCACGGAGCGCGGACGGTTCCGAGCTGGAGGCCCAGGCCCCCTCCCAGCCGGCCCCGGTGGGGAGATGGAGCCGGAGCCGCTGCCCGCAGCGCTGAGGGCAGGGGAGAAGCAAGGCCGCACCGGGGACCCCGCCAGCAGCCCCCGCCAGGCACACGCAAGGGACACGGGAAGCCAGGCCCCACGGAGCCTGCACACGCTGCTCTCCGCCCTCCGTGACAGTGAGGGAGCCTGCCCGGCCCTCGGCCCCAGCGCCTGGGAGACCCCCGCGGGCCTCCGGGACCACCTCACGCGTGGCAGCCACCCCGGCACACTCTCACTGCCACATGCACAGAGTAGAACGTGCACACACACACACACACACGCACACACACACCTCACCCCACCCTCACACACATGCACACATATGCACACGTGCACACGCGTCACACATGCACACGCACGCACACGCACGCACGCACACTGGGAGCCGCACACACACACCTCACCCCACCCTCACACACATGCACACATATGCACACGTGCACAAGCATCACACATGCACGCGCGCGCGCGCACACACACACACACACACACACACTGGGAGCCGCACACAGAGAGAAAGCAGCCACAGAACAAAGCGAGCCACAGGCTCCCCGCACAGGTCCGGGGGCTGGGGCCAGAGCGGGCGCCATGAGGGGGGTCAGGCGCAGCTGAACGGGGCGGGGTGGGGGGGGACTCGGCCCCACACCGCAGCCCCGCCCCGGCCTGGTCACCGGTCCCAGGCCACAGGACAAACCCCGCTACGGCCGCCGGCACAGCAGGACACGACGGAGGCCGCTCTGCCCCCCCACCCCCCTCCGTACCGAGGGGCTGGTAGCCCTGGCGTGAGGGTCCCCCGAAAGGGCCGCGGCTCCCCAGCCCGCCACCGGCGATGGATCCGTAGGACATCTTCCGGGCGGCCACCTCCGCGGGGCTGGAGGAAACGGGAGCGGAGTCAGTGCTCAGGGGCCCCCGGCTGCCACCCGCCCACGCCCACGCCCACGCCGCCGTCTCCATCCCGGCCGCCCGTGCCCACCCCTCAGCTCCCCTCCGGCCCGCGGGCTGGTGCAGAGACACGGGAACAGCCCCCACCCAGCGGGACCCTCTCAGACACAGCTCCCCCCCCCCCCCCCCCCCCCCAGAGCAAGCCGCAGCCTGGCTCCAGCTCCGAGACCGGGGACCCTCCCCAGGCTGAGGCCTCTCGCCCTCGGCTTCCAGCTGCCCCCCACCCCGCCCCGTGCCCGGCCTCACCCTCAGCTTCCAGCTGCCCCCTCACCGCCCCGTGCCCGGCCTCACCCTCAGTTTCCAGCTGCCCCCTCACCGCCCCCCCAGCCAGGTCAAGCCCGGACCCTCACCAGCTGCCCCCCTGGCAGCGAGGCAGCGGCAGAGGCCGGGGAGGGGGGCGGGGCCGCAGGCCAGGGCAGGAGCCTCGCAGAGCCAGGCCGTCTGGGTGCCAGGAGCGGCCCTGACCGGCCCCCCCATTCCGAACACCGGGCCGGCACAATGTCGCTCCCAGGAACCCTCCCGCGGCGCGGCTTCCGTGGCCGCCCCGGCCACCGCCTCCTCCGGCCTCGTGCCCCCGGCTGGCGCCGGCTCCCCTGGCACCGTCCCCACAGCCGGGAGGGAGCCGCCGGCCCTGGGCGGCCAGACCTGAGCGCAGGGCAGCAGAGGGCGAGAGGGGCCCAGGGTCTGGGCCAGCAGCACAGCCCTCCCCGGCCCAGAGCTCCTGCCTCGAGGGCCCGGACGGGGCTCGGGGGCCAGGGCGGATGGGACGGGGCCTGGGGGTCAGCCCTCCTGTCCTTCAGGGACCAGGACGGCCTCCTGGCCTTGCCCCCACCCCCACAGCCACTGGGCGCTGTGTTCACTGCCATCCCCTCCAGGCCACAGGCCACAGCGAGGCCTGGACACCTGGGTCAGGGGTGGCCCCACGGCATTGGCCGCGGCCCCAGGACAGACCAAGCTGGCGGCCCATGCTGCCCGGCCGCCCACCGGGGAGGGACAGACCAGCTTCCCGGTGAGACCACTGCTCACCGGCGCCACTCACCCATCGCCAGCACCTCCCAGGCAGGCCCCCCTGCCAGCCCCACGCCCCCCATCCACGGCCGCCCTCACCGCGGCCAGCAGCCGGCTCTCCGGCCAAACCTGCGCCGCTGGCTGCCCAGGGCCCAGGCAGGGGCTGCACCTGCCCTCCGAGGCCCCAGGCCCCGTCAGAGGCTGGTGAGCTGCTGCCGCCACTCCTGCTGCCGAGGGAGCGTGCGGCTGAGACCTGTCCATGGTCCTGGCTCAGGGGCACCGCTCACTCTGCTCCTCTGGAACCCGTCCTCCCCCCCCCGCCTCCCTCCTCCACGCTCCCTCCTCCACGCTCCCACACCAGGCACCCGGTCTCAGGTCCGCTCCACTGTCCTCCTGCTGGGCCAGGAGCTATGGAGAGGGGACCACCTGCTCCCCCCTGTGTACAGTCCCTCCTCCCCTCCCCTGCCCTCCCCCTTCTCCTCTCCTCCCCTCTCCTCTCCCTCTCCCTCCTCTCCTCCCCCCTCTCCCCTCCTCCCCCTCAGCGGAGCCCGGAGGCACGTGTGTGACTCAGTTACATCTCACACAGACAGGGCAGGCACACGGCTCACACCAGCTGCGTGTGGGTGGTGCCCGGCCTCACCCCTGTCCTCTCAGACGCTGTGATGCCCACGGCAGGGAGCGCCCGGCACAGACCCGGGAACAGGACCTGCGCCTGCTCCGAGCACGCTGCTTCCAGGAGGGGGTCAGGGGCCGGGGAGGAGGGGGACCTGGCGGACGCGCACGGGCCACGGGGGATGGGGGGCTGGCCCGGGCTGTCTGAGCAGAATCGCCCACGGGAGAGCAGGAGCCACCGCCTGGGCCCTGAGCGCCGAGTCCGCGGCATCAGGGCGAGGAAGAGGGGCGTGGGCAGCCCCTCGGAGCAGAGGCCGGCCTGGCGGAGGACGGAGTGCGTCCGCACAGCAGGGACGCAGGCGGGGCCCGCGGGGCCGGGGTGGGCACCGTGAGTAACCGTCACAGCCTCGCGCGCCATCGGGGGCTTGTCAGCTACAGCGGAAGCAGCCACCGCCGAGGAGACGCCTGGCAGGCCGCCTCCGCCACGGCACCGGCGACAAACAGCCACGTCACGGCCTCCTGGCGCCAGGCGCCCAGGCCACGGCCACGGCCGTGACCCGCCCACCCGCCCGCCCAGCGCCCGCCGCGGTGAGAACCGGGCACCCCAGAGGCGTCTCCTAGAGGCCTCGTGTCTGACGGCGTGGCCTCGGGAAGCAGAGGCCGGGGAGCTGTCCCCAGACGGCCACGGAGGGCGGCCTCGGCCTGGCGGCGTGGCTCAGTGGTCAGTGTCAACCTATGAACCAGGAGATCACAGCTCGCTCCCCAGTGGGGGGTGCCCCGGAGGCAGCCAATCAATGATGCTCTCTCATCACTGACGTTTCTGTCTCTCTTCCTCTCTGAAATCAAAACACTTTTTTTAAAAACAAGACCTCAGACTCGTTCACCGTGAAGGAGAGGCGGCCGGTTGGAAGCCGGCGTCCCAGGTGAACTTGAACTAGGCTTTGCAGGCCACCATGGGGACAGGGTCCAGGGGGCATGGGGGCTGGGGTTATTCTGACACTGCACGTCTGCGGACAGGCCAGCTCAAAGCATTAAACCCAATGACAGACACCAGCGGCGCCGTCCATGCTGAGGCTGCTGGGGGCAAAGGTCATCGTCAACCTGACTGACCTCCCAGGCTCCTCCCCTGGAGCACGGGACCAGAGGGAGGCCAGCCAGCAGGCCCCGCCTCCGCTGCAGGGCCCTGGAGGAAGATGGGGGGGGGGGGGGCCTCGGGAAGGGTGGCCATGGGGCTCTGCTCCCAGCCCTGCTGTCAGTGGCCGTGGCAACACCCCCAGGGCCCCCACACGTGCCCGCTGCCCTGCCAGCTCTCCAACCTGGAGCCTGAGGAGTGAGCTGCAGGCCTGGCCCCCTCCCACAGGGGAGTCCAGGCCAGCTCCCTTTGCTCGGAGCACCTGCTCAGGCCCCTCTCCGTGCGGGCAGTGCCCCTCACCCCTGCGGGCACCTGCCCCTCAAAGGCCCAGCAAACGGTGCCGCTGGCTGAGCAACAGTCCTTTCCAACTGCAAGCTCGAGCCCCGACTGTGTGCTGAGCACCTACTGTGTGCTCTTCCTGCCCCAGGCCCACAGGACAGAGGACACGGGTGGCCCAGGCAGAGTGCACGGGAGCCGACACAGACCAGTGACAACGCCACGAGGGACCTGCCACGTGAGGCTGCGTGTCTGCGGCCCTCCCGGCGCCGACCCTGAGGGACTGGGGCCGGCAGGGTGCTGGGTGGGGGCAGAGAGCGGACTCCCGGGGCGGCTCGGGCAGCCAGGGCACGGCCCCGCAGGGCAGCCAGGGAGGGAGGCGGCGCCGGGGCACAGCGGGGAGCGGGCGCAGAGCTGCCCTTGGCAAGGAGAGCAGGACCGTGAAGGCGAGTGACGGGGACAGAGCGTCCGCCCGGCGGCTGCAGGCTTTCCGGACGGAACCAGGCAGCAGGAGAGCCCCGCCCGCCCGCCCCGTCCCCGGGTCAGTGCTGGGCAGCGGGCACTGGCGGAAGGAGGCCGGGGAGCCAGCTCACTGGCGCTGCTCCCGGCGCGGCTCCGGGCAGCCACGCCCAGGAAGAGGCCGGGGCCGTTGGGCGTGGGAGACGGATGGGGCTGCGGGTTTTAACAAGACGTCCCTGCCGAAGACCCCGTGGAGGCGGGGGGCAGCCAGAGGTGCCAGGTCAGGCAGGGGCCCCTCCGTCCCAGCTTCCCGGGCAGTGTAGGCTCAGCCTGCACCCAGACCACAGCCAGGGCCCGGCTGGCACACAGGATGCCTGAGCACGGCATCCGGCCCCCGCCCCAGGGGTCAGGGAGAGCTGCCACAGCCCGCGGTGAGCTTTTCCGCCCACCGCCACCCGCCTCCCCGGCACAAGGCCCTCCCCGGGACCAGCCGCCTCTCTGTGGGAAACTCTCCGGGCCGGCCTCCTCGCCCTCGGCCTGGGCTCCCGTGAGGAGCCGGCCCGGGGGAAGCCGGGGGGGGGGGGGGGGGTAATTAGTCTATGGCAGAGACCGGCGTCCTCGACTCACTTCCCCTGTGCACGCTCTCCCAGCGGCCTCCGGAGCAGCAGAGCGGGGATGCTGGGCTGGAGCGCTGGGTGCAAACCCGCCCGGTCCCCACGGGCTCATGACTGTTCAGTTACTCAGGCCTGACCTGCCGGCTAGCGAGGGCCGGGCAGACAACGGTCAGCTTTCCTGCCTCCCGCCAGCCCGCTCAAGAGCAGGCCACGCCCTTCCACGGGGCAGAGCACATGGGAGCCGGAGTCGCTCAGCGAGGGCAGCTGTGCCCGGGCAGCCTCTGAGCCCCCAAAGGCCCGAGCCACCGTGTCCGTGTCAGCAATCACGCCCTCCCCTTCCCCTTCCCGGTGGCTGCAGGATCAGGCAGGTCGGGGCTCTGGACGAACTGATGAGGGACACCGGTCAGGACCCTATGGTTAAGATGCTGCAATGCTGCCTGGAGGGCGGGGGTGGGGGGCTCCCTGTTCCCCTGCCAGGGCGCTAACGCAGTCAGGGCTGGGCCCTCCTTCTCTCCGGGGAAATCAGAGGCACAAACAAGAGCCCCCCCACACACACACACCGGCACCGGCATGCGGACTGCCTCCCGGGCGGTGCGCACCGGCTGCTCCGGCTGGTGTCGGGCACCTGACCGGGCAGCCAGGGCAGGGCTGGCTCGTCTCCCCTGCTGTGAAGGCCGTGGGGCTGCAGGGCTCAGCTGGCTGTGCTGCCTCCACCCGTGGTGGAATTCATTATGTTCTTGAAAGTCGGCTTGGTGCGCCGGGCGAGTGACGGCCTGGCAGGGGGCGGGAGTCCAAGGGCGCTCCCGGCAGAGGGCTGGCATCGCCGGGCTGCTGAGGACACCGGGGAGGCTCGCCACGGGAAAGCATGCTAAAATGGGCCGAAACAGCCTGGCCACAGGGCTCAGTGGCTGAGCATTGGCCTAGGAAGCAGAAGGTCACGGTTCGATTCCTGGTGTGGAGCGTGCAGGAGGCAGCCGGCCGGTCAATGATTCTCTCTCATCGTTGACATTTGTCTCTCGGTCCCTCTCTCTTCCGCTCCGAAATCAGTAAAAATATATTTCTTTAAAAGGCCGGAACACTCCAATACCGACAACCTTCATCCGTATCCTTCACCCTAACACTCTGTCCGCCGTGGGGCGCACAACCCCCAGGCCTGCTTCCCAGGGACTGAAGATAAAGCAGACGCGAGCATCGGGCACACGGGCGGGGCATGGAACGCTGGAGAGGAGACGCCCTGAGCCGCACACAGGCAGGGAGAGGCGGGTCAGGGAGGGAGCCGGGCCTGCTGGGACGGGAGCGGGCAGGTGAGGAAGTGTGACCAGCCAGCCCGGGTCCGGCCGCCTGTGGCTGCTGCAGCCGGCTGAGCGGAGACCCGGCGGGGTGAGTCCTGGGTGAGCGTTTATCCCGGTCCTGCCGGCAGCGTGGGGAGAGCAGGCCCCCCACAGACCTCTGCTCTGCACCCCCAAGCGCTGCTGACTGGGCGGAGGAGGGAGGTTACAGGGGAGCAGGACGGACAGGCCAGGTGGGCGGGGTAGGGGCTGGGAGGGACTCCACTGTGTGGCCAACAAGGCTGTAATCTCCCGGGGGCAGTCAGGCTGGGGATGGGCCGCTCCATGGCTGCGTCCCAGGCCCCGGGGCGCACAACTCCCGCCGGGTCAGGCTGTGCTTCCTTCAGCCAGAACAGCCAGGTTAACTGTGCAGAGGATGCTTCCATGTTGTCTTAGCTGGTTCGTCCCCAAGGGTCTACTTCGCCGAACCGAGGGGAGGAGCAGGTGCAGCTGGGAGGCTGGGAGGCTGGGAGGCTGGGAGGCTGGGTGGCTGGGTGGCTGGGTGGGTGGGAGGCTGGGTGGCTGGGTGGCTGGGTGGCTGGGTGGCTGGGTGGCTGGGTGGCTGGGTGGCTGGCTGGGTGGCTGGGTGGCTGGGTGGCTGGGAGGCTGGGAGGCTGGGAGGCTGGGATGGCTGGGAGGCTGGGAGGCTGGGAAGCTGGGAGGCTGGGTGGCTGGGAGGCTGGGTGTCTGGGATGGCTCAGTGGCTGGGTGGCTGGGTGTCTGGGAGGCTGGATGGCTGGGTGTCTGGGTGTCTGGGTGGCTGGATGGCTCGGAGGCTGGGTGGCTGGGATGGCTGGGTGTCTGGGTGGCTGGGATGGCTGGGTGGCTGGATGACTCGGTGGCTGGGTGTCTGGGGTGGCTGGGAGGCTGGGGTGGCTGGGTAGCTGCAGGCCCCGCTCAGCAGCCTGGTGTGCCGGACTTTCTGCAGAGGCCCGAGTCGCACACCCGCGCCCCGCGAGGCCAGTGGCCACCACAATGGACGGCGCAGAATCCCGGGGCAGCGACACTGGTGACGTGGAGACCCTGGAGGCCACCCTGGCGGAGGCACAAACCGAGCCCCTGGCGGCTCCCCAAGTGCCAGGCCCCAGCCCCCGACCCAACTCCACGGAGCACCCAGGGAGCCGGACGAGGAGGGCAGGGTGGCGCGGAGGGAGCGCACGGGGCCCGGCTTTCCCTCCAAGGCCCGGCGCCCCGACACCTGAGCCTCAAACCCGCTGCGGGGTCGGGGAGGGACGGCCCGCCGCACGCGCCCTCGGCTGGGTCCCGCCCCGCCCCGCCGATCGCCCCGCCGATCGCCCCCCGCCCCACTCCCACCTCCGCGGCCTCCCGGTGCCGGTGCCACCGCGCCGCCGCCTCACCTGGGCCTGGGCAGCTGGGGGCGCGCACCGTGCGTTCCGGAGGGAGGAGCGGCGCGGGGGCGGGGCCGGCACCCAAACCGCACGGTCGGCCCCTCCCAGAGGCCCAACACCCAGAGGCCACGCCCCCCGGCGCCAGGCGTCAGCCAATGGCCGCAGAGCTCCCGACGCGCCGGGGACGTAGTGCACCAGGGACTACAAGTCCCAGAGTGCCCCGCGCCTGTAGCCGGAAACGGCCTGGGAAGGCGGTCGGCTGGGCCCCTGAGCCCTCTCCCCCTAGCGCCCCAGCCCTTTCCCAGCCATGGGGGAGGCGGTTTCTGTCACGGCCCAGCCTCAGTCTCTCCTCATCGGGGTGAGGTGGCCTTGAAGGTGAAGTTGGCACGAGCCAGGCCTCCCTGTGCCTTCAATGGCGGCCCCTCCACCGAGCAGCTGCAGCGCAGGGCGCCCTCCCTCCCCGCTCTGCCTGGGGGGCCTCCAGCCCAGGCCACCCTCCCCCCAGGCCCGCGCCCGCCCTCCTGGTGACAGGGAGGCGGGGCCTGGGGGCCTGGGGGCCTTGGGCTCGCGCCCCGCACGCTCACCTCCGAGCGCCCATGGGAGCCCAGAGCCACAGCTGGGGCCGGAGAGGGCCCACCCTGACCGAGGTCCTCCAAGCCGCTGCCATCCCCACACCCTCCTCCTCGCCCAGGTCCGGGCAGCCTCCTGACACCTGCCAGCCGCCCTCAGGGGCTGCTGAGCTCTGGGCCGCGCAGACCCACACGCCTGGGCCAGGGCAGGCGCCGGACTGTCACCACACACCACTCCACGTCCACGGAGGGTGAGCCGGGCAGCCCGGGGCGCCCTGGACCAAGTGCACCCCCAGACCCGCCAGGCAGGGGCGGCAAGTCCCTGCTTCTCCCCTCCCAGCGACCAGGGCCGCTGGGCGCATCCCGGCACCACCGCCCCTGCAGGCGTGGGTGCTCCCCACTGGGACGGGCTCCTCGGGGCAGTCTGTGTGTTTGCCCACCCCCACCCCCCGCCCCCGGGTCAGTGGGGTGCCTGGCACACAGCGTGGCCTCAGCAGCAGTGAGGAGTGAGACGGACTTATTTTTCACCGGATTCCCCCCACCCCTAACCTAGCCTGGAATCTGCCCCCCCCTCCCCGCCAGCTGCCCCTCTGGCTGGCCCCCGCCGTGTGGGTGTGCTGCTCAGAGCTCTCCCCGGTGACCGTGGCCAGCGCCAGGGTGGGAGCACCAGGCGTATTGGCTGTTTGGTGATCATCGCTGTATTTATAGGGCTGGATGGGGATAAAAATAAAGCGAGGAGGAGCCGAGTGAGTCACTGAGCGTTCAGTGTGGGCTCTGCCTCTCCCCCCGAGACAGGAGCAGGGTCCCCACCGCCCGCAGCCAAACTGTGCCAGGGGCTGTGCAGGGAGGCCAGGGCCGAGAGTGACCAGGGTCAGGGCTCAGCGTGTGGCCAGGGTCAGGGGTGGGGAAGGTGGACCAGGACGGGGAGCCGGGGGAGTCTGGGGGTGAGGAAACTGCTCCTGAATGTGAGTGGGTTTCCAGCCTCAGACCCGGTTCCTGTGGGCGGCTGGGTGCAGGCAGCGGTGCCCTCGGCGGCACTGGGTCCTTGTCACCATGACGTGGCAGACGGTGACACGGGCCCCCAGCACCGCCCCCTCCTATTGCTTCCCAGGCTCCCACTTCTCGCCTGGGCCCTGTCCCCCATCAGCCCTCTGGGGGACAGAGGGCAGAGGCACCCCACACACACATTAGACTGGCAGCCTCCAGGGCAAGCCACGTGTGGATGGAGCAGCCGCTGTGCCTGACCTCGGCTGGGCCGACACCCGCCCCGTGCAGGGGGGTGACTCCAGCCTGGCCCTCCCCTCGGGGCTGCACCGCTCTGCACCCTCAGAGGGCACCGCGGGCCAGGGGGCCGGAACCAGGGCCGGGACCTCCGGGGTCCCAGCCGGCAGGCCCGGGTGGGGTTGACGGGGAGGGTGGACGCGGGCGCCAGCCTGTGCAGCTGCCGGCGAGCTGTGCTGACCCCCTGTGAGGAGAGACTTGCTGATTGATTAGGTGACGCTTTGGCTCCGACGGCTGGAGCTAGCAGGCGCCCGGGCTGCGGATCTGGGCGAGGCGAAGAGGGCCGTGTGGCGGCGGTCAGGCGGGGGGCGGGGGGCTCCCGAGGGGAGATGCTCCCTGCTGCCCCCTGGCCATTCCAGCTCAGGCAGCCGCCTGGGACCCGAGGGGCGAGACAGAGGAGGAGGCAGGACCGCGGGGAGGCGAGGGCTGAGGGTGCTGGGCCCCCCGCCTCCGCGGGGAGCCCCCAGGACGCCGCTGGGCGAGGACGGGGTGGAGCGGGGGGCCCAGGGGAGCCAAACACCAGCCTGGAGCACGGCGCCCACAGGCTCCGGCCGGCCAGTCCGCTCCCCGCCCAGGGCAGCCGCTCGGGTCAGCAGGGAGAGGTGAGCGGCAGGGCATGGGCAGGGTCTGAGGAGGACAGGGGCACAGGGCGGGGCGTGGGGCTGGGCCCGGACCCCCTGAGGGGGAGGGGGAGCGGGAGCAGTCCGGCCTTCCTCCGGGTGCGGGAAGTGGCCGCCCACCTTCCCAGGCCGGGGAGTGTTCTTCACGCGTCTAAATCTGGGCCCTCAGGTGCCAGGGCTGCGGGCACTAAGGAGGTCGGGGGGGGGGGGGGGGGCAGTCGCGGCCCCGTTAGTGACCCACATCCGCCTGCCCGCTCTGGCACCGCGGGAGGGTGAGCTCTGAGACTCGGGGAGCGTGGGCGTGGGCGTGTGCTGAGCCCGGCACATCCTCCTCCCGCACCCACCGGAGCCTCTTCCTGTCCCCAGGCACCCCGCCCCAGCACAGGCTCTTCCCCCCCACGCTCCTGTCCCCTCCCTCCGGCACCGGGTCCTCCAGGCGCCAGCTCACCCTGCACCACCTGGGCAGGGCCGGACTGCAATGGCGGCCTGCAGGGGCACAGACCCGAGGAAGGGGTTGGCGCCGGCACCATGACCTTGGGGACCAGAGCTGAGGCCGAGCCTGCCCACCCCACCCCCACCCCCACCCCCTGCAGGAGACACGCCCGGGACTCCCACCACCCACCTGACATCAGCATCACCCCCCGCCCTCCGCCCAGGCGGAACGGAGTGAATGGGAGCTGGGGCCACGGAGCCTTGTCTGTCTGTCTTCCCTCTCTGCGGGTAACTTCCTCTCTCTGACCTGGCTGGGACTCGCTCGCCCTCCCGCTCCGGTGTGGCACGCTCTCCCCGTGGCCCCTAATGTCCTAACTGCACTGTTCCGTCTCCCCGGACACCGGCGGTAGCGTGCGTGTGGGTTTGATTTCCAGGTGCCCAGTGCCGTCTGGCAGGTGGTCCTGCCATTCACCAGCACGTCTCCCTCTGAGCTGCGTCCGGCCCCGGCCCCCGGCCTCCCGCCCGCTGCCGCTGCGAGCACCCGGGACCGAGAGGCCCGCTCTGGAGCGGCCGTGGCCGCCGTGGGCCGCAGCCGGTGAGCCGGGCGGTGGCGGCGGCAGCAGGAGCGGTGGGCCGCCCAGGGCGAAGCGGAGGAAGGCCGCGAGGGACGGGGTTCTGGAGTCTGAGGAGCTGTGCCTGCATCTCCTGTCTCCACATCGGACCGTGCCGGCCTCTCAGGCGGTGCGGAGGGAGGCAGCCGGACCCCGCCCTGAGCTAGGGGCTGGACCGGACACTGAAGTCAGGAAGCCTGGCCTCGCCCGGGCCGGGAGCAGATGCCGAGCTGAAGGGGCTGCCAGGAGAGCAGGACGGGCAGTGCAGAGAGCGAGCACAGCGCCCTGCCCGCGCTCCAGCTGGAGGGTGGGAGGAGCCACTGCAGACGGACAGCCGTCAGCCAGCCCCTGGCTCTGAAAGCACCAAGGCCACCGACTCTGTTCCTGGAGCCGTGAGTCATCAGACCAGGCAGATCTGTTCTCTTAATCATCACCAGTGTCACCTTTGTCATCACCAGAACCAAGCACCACCGTCACCCAACTTCATCACTGGCAACACCATCACCCCATCCTCATCACTGGCATCACACCATCACCACTACCACCACCATCTCCACCCCATCCTCATCATCACCATCACCGCCACCACCATCACCTCCATCACCACCACCACCACCACCACCCCATCCTCATCACCACCATCACCTCCACCACCATCACCACTATCACCTCCACCATCACCTCCATCATCACCACCACCATCACCACCACCATCTCCCCTCAGGCTATGGGCAGAGGGCTGGTGCTGGAGACCAAGCCTCCCAGGCTGGCAGCTGGGAAGAGCAGGTGAGGATTTGCGGGACCCAGATCCGAGCCGGGTGACGTGGCGTTATCCAGCCTCACTTCCCTGCCTTCCAGGAGGAGATAGGCTCCCTGACCTCCTCCTTTCCAATGTCAGCGGAGAGTGAAGTGATTTAAACGTTTGGCTTTGTTATGTAAATTGCAGAGCGCTGAGCAAATGTTGTGCGTTAGTGTCCCGAGTGCCCCTCTGCTGCGTCCCACGCCACACCTCTGCCAGGCCTCCAGGCTGCAGTTCCAGGAAGCAACCGGTGCCACCTGTGACCGGAATGCAAATCCTATGCAAATGACATGCAGATTCCCTCCGCTCCTCTGGGAGACCCCGGCCTGGGCTGGGCCGCCCTGCCCTGCTGTACCGGGCTCTGAGCGGGCAGGCAGGGACGGGAAGGGCCGGGGTCAGAGGGGGAAGGAGATGGCGGGGGTGCCAGCCCTCGCTCCGCGGTCTCGCCACGTCCGTGTTGCACAAAATGTCAACATGTCCTTATAGAGGCGCGAGCGTCCCCTCGTTGTCTTGAATGTCAGCATCTGTTCCCGGCGCCCCATCACTCCTCCCCTCCTCCCTCCTCGCCTCCTGCCCTCCCCCTGGGCTCTCCCCCGCCAATGCACGTGGGCTTCAGGGAGAGGGTGACCCCCGCCCCACCCGCCCTCGCTCCTGGGAGGGCAGGGTCCTGCCTGAAGGGGACGCGGCCAGAGAGAGCAGGTGTCCGGCCGAGGCAGCAGCGGGCTCCGGGACAGGGCGCCTGCTCGGGCCGGAGGCGGAGGTGAGGCAGGGGCGCCTCGGCTGGTCGGTGGGGTTTCTTTGGGAGGAAACGGGGAGCCCCGAAGGCAGAGAAGCCCAGGACAGACTGGCTCACACCCGGAGGTCCGAGGTCATCTCAGCGGCGCTGAGGGTCCGACCGCAGAGAGTGCGGCCAGGCTCCAGGACGCCCGGTCCCGTGCTCCCTGCCCCTCCTCCGGCAGGGCGCCTCCTGCAGGCGGGCGGGTGCAGGAGGCTGAGCGGGGGAGGGGGGCTCGTCCACAGAGAGATGGACTCACGGGCCCCTCTGGGGCGGGTTCAGGGTGTGTGCTCCAGGCCCTGCCCCCCCCCCCGCCCCGGTGTCCTGCTCTGGCCAGTGCGGGAACACAGAGGTGGCCACCAGCCCGCCTCGCGAGGCCCGGGCTGGGCCTCACCTCACCCAGCGGGGCCGAGCTCGGGCAGGTGAGGGGGCCTCTGGGGTCTGGCCTTGAGCCCCCTCACTGGAACCCGGCGCCCCTGAGGGGGCCACCCCCTGTGGGGCGTCACAGCCTCAGCACGTGGAGGGGCCCATGGGGCACACAGGGCTTCCTGGGCCGAGGCCGCGGCCCAGCCCACGCTCCCCAAGGGGGTCTCAGACCACAGGCAGTGAGGGCCCCTGGGCCACCCCCAGAATGTCACCTGCCTGTGGGCCCCAGGGCCGGAGACCGCCCTCTGAGCAACCGGGGGTGGAGGTCATGTGTGTGTGTCTGTCTGGCCACCCGGCCCCTAGGCTGGGCTGTGTCCAGGTCAGGCCCCCGCCCCCCTCCCCCCAGTGAGAGCTGGGGACAGAGAGGACTGGGCGTGGTGGCCCCCTGGAGACCAGGCGCGTCCGGATCCCTGCGGACCCCGGTGCCTCCATGGGGCCGGCCATGCGAGCACACAGGCTACGGTGTGGACACCCTGTCTTAGGGGCCTGGCAGGGCCCTGGGTGGGGGCAGGAGCCCTGAGAGGCCAGGGAGCAGGGGCCGCCGCGGGGAGTGAGGTGGGAGCAGTGGCCGGCGGCCGCCTCCAGGCTCTGCTCTGCGGCTGCTGATCCTCTGATTGTCCGCATTGATTTTCCCGGCTGCTTATTAAATGCTTAATCTCCCGCCACTGGGAGCGCCCAGAGCCGCGGGCGTCCTGCTAAGCCCAGGGGGGCCCGGGGGGACGCTGGGGCAGCCGCTGCCTCGGACCAGGGCCGTGGGGGGCGGGGGGGGGGCTGTGTGAGCAGGGCGCCAGGCCCCATCAGAGGGGCTAATGGGAGCTGGCCAACTGATGTCCATCCTCAGGGTCTGGTGAGGGTGTGATGAGGGTCAGGGCTCAGCCAGGGGCCAGGAATGGGGCTCAGTCTGTGACCAGGGTCAGGGCTCCGTCGGTGACCAGGGATCAGGGCTCAGTCTGTGACCAGGGTCAGGGCTCTATCGGGGACCAGGGATCGGGGCTCAGTCTGTGACCAGGGTCAGGGCTCCGTCGGGGACCAGGGTCAGGGCTCAGTCTGTGACCAGGGTCAGGTCTCTATCGGGGACCAGGGATTGGGGCTCAGTCTGTGACCAGGGTCAGGGCTCCGTCGGGGACCAGGGTCAGGGCTCAGTCTGTGACCAGGGTCAGGTCTCTATCGGGGACCAGGGATCGGGGCTCAGTCTGTGACCAGGGTCAGGTCTCTATCGGGGACCAGGGATCGGGGCTCAGTCTGTGACCAGGGTCAGGGCTCTATCGGGGACCAGGGATCGGGGCTCAGTCTGTGACCAGGGTCAGGGCTCCGTCGGGGACCAGGGTCAGGGCTCAGTCTGTGACCAGGGTCAGGGCTCAGTCTGTGACCAGGGTCAGGGCTCCGTCGGTGACCAGGGATCGGGGCTCAGTCTGTGACCAGGGTCAGGGCTCCGTCGGGGACCAGGGTCAGGGCTCAGTCTGTGACCAGGGTCAGGTCTCTATCGGGGACCAGGGATCGGGGCTCAGTCTGTGACCAGGGTCAGGGCTCCGTCGGTGACCAGGGATCGGGGCCAGCCTATGAGCAGAGCGGGCTCCCTCAGTGCCTGGACGTGCCGCTGAGACCCACACCGCGGGCCCTCCCTCCCCTGTGATTGAAGACGCGCCTCGGAGGCCAGCCCAGGGCCGCCCCGCCCCGCCCTGGCTGTGACCCTGGGCGAGTCACCCCTCCCTGAGCCGGTGTGTCCCCAAGGGCCGTGGAGGGCCAGGGGGCCGGTCCTGCTGCCAGGCTGCAGGGCCCGGAACGCCCAGGGGTTCCCCGCGCCCCGGCCGGCCGGGAGCCCGGGCCTCTCCCTGACCTGCATTGCCGCCGCCGGCCCCAGGGGTGCCAGGAAACCCGGCGCTGACGCTGGTTCGCACCCCAGCCCTGTGAAGAGCAGATGAAAATAGCCTGAAGCCACCAACCTCCGCTCCCCGGGGCGGGCGGCCCGGTTACATAAACCCGGCTGTGCTCCCGCAGCTCCGCGCTCCGAGGCCGGTGGCCAGGGAGCTGGGAGGGCCCGCGCCCACCCACGCGCCCGCCCTCGCGTGGGCTCAGCCGCCTGGTCCTGGGCTGGGCGGGGCCTGTGAAAGGGGGTCTCCCCCGCCCCCAGACTTTCCGGGGCCTAAACTCTTCACAGCACTTGGTCCTGAGCCCCCGCTTCCTCCCACAGCCTGTCTGGTGTCCCCCCAGTGACCGGCGCAATAGTGAGGTGAGGCCGAAACTGCTTTGGCTCTGTGGGTAGAATGTCGGCCTGCGGACTGAGGGGTCCCGGGTTCGATTCCGGTCAAGGGCATGTACCTTGGTTGCGGGCACATCCCCGGTGGGGGGTGTGCAGGAGGCAGCTGGCTGATTGATGTTTCTCTCTCATCGATGTTTCTAACTCTATCCCTCTCCCTTCCTCTCTGTAAAAAATCAATAAAATATATTAAATATATATATATATATATAGTAAATAAAAAAATAGTGAGGTGAGGCTTCGCCCCAGGCCCAGGGCAGGCGAGAGGCTGGGCTGTGGTGCCTGTGATGTGCCCGGGACACAGGGAGGCCCGCTGGCCAACGGGGGGGGGGGGGGGGAGGGAGGACTTCCTGGAGAAGGGAGCACTTCGGAGCCTCGTGGTCCTTCAGAGGCTGAGGTTCGCCAGAGGCGCTGGCGGGGTCCTTCCCCAAATAGCCCGCCCGTTCCCACAGGCCGGGCCTGAGGTTCTGAGGGCCGAGCTGGCACAGGGCGG
Organism: Pipistrellus pipistrellus; assembly: GCA_903992545.1. NCBI lineage: Eukaryota > Metazoa > Chordata > Mammalia > Chiroptera > Vespertilionidae > Pipistrellus > Pipistrellus pipistrellus. Next base: position 16,378 of record CAJEUD010000094.1, read on the forward strand.
CCCCGCTCCGCTGGGCGCTGTGTCCCACCTGGAGCTGAGCGTGGCCGGTCCCGTCACAGGTGGTTGTCCCGCTGGGAGGCAGCTGCCCCTCGGCCTCCGGTGCAGAGGGCACCGAGAGGTGGCCAGGACCTCACTGTGCCTTCCGCCCCGCCCCCGGCTGGAGGCCCAGGAAGGGTCAGGGATGCTGAGGACCCTCACTCCACGTCAGTCCCAGGGCTCAGGGTTCAGGGTCAGGGCTCAGTGTGACCAGGGTCAGGGCTCAGGGTGACCAGGGTCAGGGTCAGTGTGACCAGGGTCAGGGCTCAGTGTGACCAGGGTCAGGGCTCAGTGTGACCAGGCTCAGGGTCAGTGTGACCAGGGTCAGGGCTCAGTGTGACCAGGGACAGGGTCAGTGTGAGCAGGGTCAGGGTCAGTGTGACCAGGGTCAGGGTCAGTGTGACCAGGGTCAGGGTCAGTGTGACCAGGCTCAGGGCTCAGTGTGACCAGGGTCAGGCTCAGTGTGACCAGGGTCAGGGTCAGAGTGACCAGGGTCAGGGTCAGTGTGAGCAGGGACAGGGTCAGTGTGAGCAGGGTCAGGGTCAGTGTGACCAGGGTCAGGGTCAGTGTGACCAGGCTCAGGGCTCAGTGTGACCAGGGTCAGGGCTCAGAGTGTGACCAGGGTCAGGGTCAGTGTGACCAGGGTCAGGGCTCAGTGTGACCAGGGACAGGGTCAGTGTGACCAGGGTCAGGGCTCAGTGTGACCAGGGACAGGGTCAGTGTGATCAGGGTCAGGGCTCAGAGTGTGACCAGGGTCAGGGTCAGTGTGATCAGGGTCAGGGCTCAATGTGACCAGGGTCAGGGTCAGTGTGACCAGGGTCAGTGATTTCTGGGTTCAAAGTCACTTAGAGGTCACACTGAGTCGATGTCTGTGTTCAGGCTTGGCTTGTGGCCATGAGTAGGCCTCAGGGTGACTGCGTCCAGCGCCCCTGGGCTGAGCGGGAGGGAGGCCCCAGGAGCGGGTGGCCAGCGGGGCCCCGCGGCCTCCTGGCCTGGGGAGCAGGGCCCTGGGTGTCCGCCCGCTCGGCCAGGCCTGGGCATGGGGTGCTGCTCAGTGACAAAGGCCAGCCATGGAGCAGTGTGGTGGGCCGGAGGGGGTGGTGCTGATGTAATTGGTAGAAAATCTCAGGAAAGGGCCACTGGTTCGGGGTTCGAGGCTCCTGCCATGTCTGGGCTGTGAGGAACCTGCGAACCCTCGGGTGGAGACCCCCCTGTCCCTGCAGGGACCTGGGCTGCCGCAGGTGCAGGGGCCCCCTGGGCTCCGCATTGTGCCGGAGCGGGCTTGGGGTCCCCGACAGAATGCCCTCCAGCTGAGCAGGGCCCGCTCAGCCCTCCTCTCCTCCGGAGGGCGTGGGGCAGGGGTGCTCTCTGCCCCTCCTAAGGGTTCTGGATCAGGAGCTGGGGGAGGGGACCGTTTTCTTTAAAGGGGCAAGCCGGGGAGCGGCCAGGGAGGAGAAGGCAGGGCCCTGCTGGGAAGCTCCCTGTGGGGGGACACCACCTGCCCCGCGGCTTTTCGGAGGAGCCCCAGCCTCCCACCCCGCCCTGGGGCAGAGGAGCAGGGCGGGCTGCTGCCCTCCCCCGCCGCAGAGGCAGAGAGAAACCCTGACTCAGAGCTGCCGCCCCGCACCCTTGCCGCTGCTAATGTCAGAGGCCCCCTGGTGGCCACGAGCCGCTAGTGCAGCGAGGACACCAGGCCTCTAGGGCAGCTGCTGTGAGGAAGGGGCCCAGGAAGGTGGGCGGCCGCTGTGGGGCCTCACAGGAGACAGCCTTTTCCTGGGGGCGGGAGAAGGGAGGCTGCCGCGGGGTGGGCTGGGAAGGCCCTCCCTGTCCCCTGACCGCCTCACATTCTGGCCTCCATGGCCCTCTGACCAGCCCCCGGGACACCCCTGGAGGCACAGCACACGTGGCCTGCGGGCGGGACCGATGAGACGAGCCATGGCCTGGCAGTGGGATGGCCAGAGGTGCCCGCCCCCTGCCACCCCCGAGGGCGCTGGTGATGGTGCTGAGACCCCGAGGGGGGTGGAGGCCTGCTGGGGGTCACGGGATGGTGACGGGAGAAGGGACGGAGGATGGGGCGGCCGTACAGGCGGAGGGCGAGTGAGGTGACCAGTGCTTGGGGGACAGCGAGGAGGCCCTGGTGCAGCCGCCCCTGGGCCAGGTCGGGCTTGGGCAGCGGCTTCGGTGGGCGCTCAGAGGGGCGCCGTCCCGCAGGGCCGTGCAGGCAGCGCCACGAGGCCCTCACACCCAGGGAGACCACGGGTTGTGAGGAAAGCTTGGGGCTGGGCGGCAGGAGCGTCCTGGCAGAGAAGGCCCTGGAGCAACTTCCCCAAAACCACCCTCCCAGCCCGGGGTCACCCCGAGACCCCTCTGGAGAAGAGGGACTGAGGGTGCAGCAGCCCACAGGACCATCCTCATCAGCTTGTGGCAATCAGCTCCAAACAGGGGCCTGGCTGTCCCCACTGACACCAAGTCAGAGGACGGCTGAAGGGTAGGATGGGGGGGCTGGAGAGTGAGGATGGGGGGCTGGAGGGGGAGGGGAGAGGGGCTGGTGAGGGTGGCCACCCAGGAGTGGTAGGTGACGCCTCCCTGACAGGCCCACCTCCTTGTGGCTCTTTGGCCAAACTCTTCCCTCAGTTTCCCTCAAGCCCCCCCCCCCCCCGGGGGAAAGACTGGCCAGACCCAACCTGGGCAGCTCACGTGGCCCTCCCTTCCAGCTCTACCAACCCATGACCACTCGGGTGGGCACTGTGGTCTGGGCCTCTGATTCACCTGCCCATCACCCACCCACCTTCACCCCACTCATCCACTGCCCATGCTCCGTCCTACCACCCGCACAGCCGCCACTCAACGACACCCACCCACCCACCCATCCACCCACCCACCCAACCACCCACCCAACCACCCATCCACCCATCCACCCAACCACCCATCCACCCATCCACCCAACCACCCACCCATCCACTCACCCAACCACCCACCCATCCACCCAACCACCCATCCACCCATTCATCCACCCATCCGTCCACGCACCCACCTGGGCTGCCCATCCTCCACCCACCCTCCCACCCTCTGCCCAGCCCCCACCCCTCTTTCCAGGCATCTGTCTGACGGTCCCCCAACCCTTCTGAGGCCTCCTCCATCCTCACCCCTGCCCTCACCCATCTCCCACCTCCCATCCCTCCTCCCCCCCCCTCCGCACCTGTACTGCTGAAGCACAGCCCCCTGTAACTCCCCTCCGTTCACCTGCTGTGGCCCATCCCCCGCCCATCCCTCTGTCCATCCGTCCATCCATCCCCCCGCCCATCCCTCTGTCTGTCCATCCATCCATCCATCCACCCCCAACCAGCCGCCAGCTCGCCTGGCTCCCGGAAGAGGCAGAGAGCAGAGCCCCAAGTCCGGGCCCCCCTGCTGTCCGGGCAGGAGCCGGCGCGTGTGCATTCTAACGGTCCCCCCATCCTCTCCCCTCCCCCGCTCCGCCCCCCGCCCCCCGCCGCTCCCCTCCGCGGCGATCCGGCGCTGGCAGCCTGATGTAATCCACTGCGGTCCCCGCTCCGATCCGGGATCCAGTTTCAGGGCGCAGGGATTGGGGAGCGGCGGCGGGGGAGCGCCGGCCTCCCTCCTCCTCCTCCTTCTCCTTCTCCTCCTCCCCCCGCGGCCGGCCTCCTCCTCCCGCGCCGCGCCGCCCCGCCCCCGGCCGCCCCCGCCCCCGGGAAGGAAAAGGCGAAGGCGCGGGGCCGGGAGAGGAGCGGCGGCGGCGACCGGAGAGGGAGCGGCGGGGGCGGCGTTGGCGGCGGCCCCGGCGGAGGAGCCAGGCGGCCGTGCGGTCCTGGCCGGCGGGCCCGCGCCCATCGCCCGCAGTCCGGGCATCCAGAGCCGCGGCGCCGGGGCTCCGGCCGGGGGAGGGGGCCTGGTGCGCTCCGGGGGCGGCCGGGGGCCCGGGGCCGGGGGCGGCGGCGGCAGGAGCTCCCCCTCCGCTCGGCCGCGGCGACAAGGGGCGCTGCGCCCCGAGGAATCGCAAGTCTCCGAGCAAGTCCGGCGGCGCGGCTGCTGCGGGAAGGTAAGGGGCCGGGGCCGCGCCGGGGCCGGGGCTGGGGGCGGGGGGCGCGGCGGGCGGGGGCTGGGGGGGGGCGCCCGGACTTCTAACTTCCCGTTCGGGGCTCCCGGCGCCCAGGCTGCGCGGGGAGCTGGGAGCTCGCACCCCCGCCTCCCCTCCCAGCCCCCCGCTCCCCGGCGGCGGCGGACCTGGCTGGTCTCCGAGCGCCCGCGCCGGGCGGGCTGGGGAGGGGGCGGCCCTGGGATCTGCGGGCCCCCCATCCGGGCTGGCAGGCTGGGCTGGGAGGCGCCCTCCATCCCGGGCCGGCTCCGGGGTCCCCCACAGACAGAGGCGGGCAGCGCGGGGTCTCAGAGCCCCCCAATGTGACCCCCACAGTCACAGACCCAGGCAGGGGGGAGAGACCGCCGTGTGTCCCCCGCCCCCAGTCGCACCGGAGCCCCTAAGGCATTGGGGGCCCGGATGTCCTTCCCCGGTGCGGAGCCTGGGGGCGCACAGGGAACCCTCACCACAGCCCGGAGCTATGGAGACCCCCCCAAACGGCGCCCACACCCAGGCCCCCCGCCCTGGACCTCCTCGGCGCCTCCTTTTCCACCCGGTCGGTCAGGCCGTGTGGACCCGCCGCTTCCAACTTCGGGGCGGCCCTGCGCCCTCTCCGGGCGACCGGGGCGCCGGTCCCATCCTCTGGCTCTGCGGCCCGCCCGGCGCGCACCGGGCAGCGGGGCTGAGTCTGCGGGGCGCCCGCCCCCGACCCCGGACCCCGGGCCGGCAGAGCCGGGCAGAGCGGCTGGGAGGGGCGCATCGGGCGTCTGTCCTCGGAGGGTCACTTCCCGGGGCCGGGAGCGCCCAGCGGCACCCACACCGCGGGGCGCCCTCTTCTCCACCTGGTGTGGGCGCCGCGCTTCCTGGAGCGCAGGCCGGGCTGGGCGCCTCCTCGGGCGCACCGCCCCCAGTACGTTCCCCGGGTTCGGGGCGCGGGTCCCGCAGCGGCAACTCGGGGCGAGTTGCGAGGCGTGTAGGTGGCCAGGGGCTCGCACCCGCCGGGGGAGCCGCGGGGCATGCGTAGCGGGGAGGCTGGGAGGCCCCCGCCCCCGCCCCCCCCCCCCCCGGACTCAGGGACTCGGGGAGACCCCGGGGCCTCCCCCCGGACATCAGCGCTCCGAGGGGGCGGGGGCGCTGCGAGTCCGGGTCCCTCTGGGCACCCCGAGCTGTGGGTCCGAGAAGGTGGCCGAGGCCATGTCTCCCAGAACCCGCCGCCTTCCCGCGTCTCTGCAGGAGGGGCCGCCCCCTCGGACCCCGGCGGCAGCGCCACTCCGCGCCCGGACTCCGGCGCCTCCCGCGGGTCCGGCTCCGGGGACCGACAAGGTCACGCCGGCGAGCGGGGCGGGGGCTCCGGCGCTCCCTGCGCGGCCGGCGGGGCCGGCGGGGCCTCCGGAGAGGCGCCAGCGTCCCGGTCCCCGGAGCCGGACCCGCCGCCGCGCTGGGTCCCCGGGGGCGGCGTGCGCGGCCGGGAATCCCGGAGCGCCGGGCGCCTCCCCGCCGCCCGCAGCCCCGGGCGCTGCTGTGACTTGTTGCGCCGGGACCGGGGGGGGGGGGGGGGGGGGGGCGGGGGCCGGGCCGGGAGCCCGGGACCCAGGAGCCCTGGAACCCTGGAACCCAGGACCCGGGCGGCGGGGGCGGCGGGGATGCGCCAGGGCGCGCGGCTCCGGGGCGGGGGCGGAGGGTCCGCGCCCGGGTCCGGGGGAAGCGGCCTCCCCTCGCCTCCTGGCGGGGGCGGGAGGGCCATCCGCGGCCTGGGCAGCCGGACCGGCCGGGGAGGGCGCAGCCAAGTGGCCGCGGCCCTCCAGTCCCTTCCCCTGTCCGCAGCTCCGGTCCCGCGGGCCTCGCGGCCGCCGCCGTGAAACGGGGACCCGGGCTGCGCTCCCGGAGCCTCCGGCCCGGCCCGGTCCCGGGACCCACGCGCCGCCCGCAGGGAGCCGGTCTGCGGCTCAGGGCCGCCGGCCCAGCGGAGCGGCCGGGGACAGGGGAGCAGCGGCGGGAGGCGCCGGCCGCCGCGGGGGCTCTCCGGCGCCCTGGCCAGCGGAGCGGTCCCGGGCCGAGCCCGCTCCCGGGGGAGGCGCCTCCCGCTGGGCCCGGGCGGCCGGCTGGGCTGCGGCGGCGGCGGCAGAGGGCGGCGCGCTGCCCCCGGCGCCCGGCAGAGGGCGCGCGCCCCGCCGCCCGCCCGCCCCTTCCGCCTCCTCCGGGCCCAGCCCGGCAGCCCCAGCCGGTGGCTCTCCGGTCCCTCCGCCAGCCCGCTGCATGCGCTCGCGGCTGCCATTGCCCGCTCCCCACACCGCCTGCCCCGTGTGCCGGGCACAGGCGAGAGCGAGCCTGTGTGTCCGTGGGTGCGTGTGTCCGTGGGTGCCGCTCACGCACGTGCGCGTCCTGCGGGCTTGTGTGCAGTATGAAGCGGCCACACGTGCGCGAGGTGCGGGCAAGTCTGTGCGTCCCTGGGTGCCAGGGTGCAGGGTCCCCGTGTTCCCTGTGGGCAGGCCTGTGTCTGGAAGCAAAGGGCGGGGGCCTCTACCCCCAGCCCCAGCCGGAGGGTTCTGTGACCTGGTCACACGCCCTCGGACACCCCCCAGCCGCCCTGCCCCTGCCATGCCTGGGGTAGACACGGGGACCGAGCCTGTGTGCACGCACAGACCGCAGGCACACACACGCTTCACATGTGGGTGCCCACGTGTGCACACGGGCACAGGGTTGCCCCTGGAAGGAGTAAGGGGGACAGAGTCCTGAGAGGGCCCCGAGGGGCGGGGCAGCTGCCCGCGGGAGTCCAGAGGCGGGGCTCCCCAAGGGGCTTCCCTGAGGGTGGGCCGGGGTGAAGGCTCGGAAGGTGCCCCGTGGCGGGAAGGCCGTGCAAAGGGCCTGTGGCAGGGGAGCGTGCAGGCGGGAGGGGCAGAGAGGAGGGTGACTGGCCGGAGGGCGAGCGGGCCTCGGGCTGGGCCTCGGGCTGTGAACTGGGGGCCGAGGCCACGGGGGCGTCGCCAGCAGGCGGGCGATTTGGTGGTGGACATGCCAAGGAGACGGCACAGGGGACGGGCAGCAGGGCCAAGGCAGGCGGAATGCATGGTGCACCCACTTCTTCATTCATCCCAACGGGGTGGCCACGGCCTGGCGCCCGGAGCTGCCCGCGCCCACAGAGGAGTCACAGCGCCCGGGGCTGCCTGGACCCTGGGCCTGCGGTGTCCACGCCTCGGGGACATTGAGGCTGCGGCAGGAGAGCTGCCCCCCCCCCCCCCGCCATGACAGCTACGGGAAAGGGCCTGAGAGGAACTCGGACAGCCGGGCCTGAGCACATTGCAACGGGCAGGGACAGGGACCCCTCCCGTCTCCCCAGAGACGCAGGACCAAGCTGGAGCGGGTCCCTCCAGCTCCTCCCCCCCACCCCCAGCGCCCTGCTCTGGGGTGAGGTGGATCCTCCTGGCTACACCACCCTGAGCTGTGGGCTGCGCTCTGCTGACCCCTCTCCTCAGTGCCCCTTCCCCCCCCCCCCCCAGTCCCAGGCAGAGCCCAGCGGCACCCTGGGTGCGGAGGGAGACCCAGCGCGGGGCCTGGCTCCCGGGCACCGTGTGCCTGCCCAGTTCCTGCTGCTGCCGAGGGGCCCGGGGACAGGGGACTGGGCCGTGGCAGTGCCTGTCTGTCCTCGTCCTGCACGTGCTGGCATGAGGACTGCCCTCCACCGCCAGGCTGCCCAGGGACTGCATGCCTCATCCATCCGTCCCCGCCTGTCCCCCTCCCCCCGCCCCAGCGCTGCCCCCGGGGCCCGCTGTGCAGCCAGCCCAGCCGACTGCTCTGCCCATCTTGAAGCTGTGACCTTGGGCAGGTGACCTTGGCTGAGCCCCTCCTGCTGGGGCCTCAGACGCCAGCACCGCAGGGGGCGTGGATGGGGGCGTGGCTCGTGGCCTGCAGCTGGGTGGGCACCGCCACAGCGCCTCGTCTCAGGGCACAGGCCCCTCCCTCTGGGGGCCAAGCAGGGCCCGTGAAGGGAGGACAGGGGCTGTCACACCCAGGACTCCTCCTCATGGGCCCCACCTCCGCCCGCGGGGAGGCCCAGCCGCGGGACGGACACGGGCACTCTCCTCACCTGGGACGCCCTCCACACATTCCGTGTGCACGTGCATGTGCATGTGTGTGCGAGTACGGGCATGGGTGCAGGTGCAGGTGTGTGCGCATGTGTGTGCGAGGGGGCGGGTGTGCATGCGTGGGGTGAGTGGCAAGAGGGCGGTCTGCAGGCTCAGGGAGCTTCCTCAGCACCGCCTTGCCCGGGCCCAAGGGGGATGCGGGCAGGGCCGCCCAGGAGGGGCGAGGTGTGTCCCGGCTCAGGCTCTGCCTGGTGTCCTCACGGCCGGTGGCTGGTTGGGGGCAGGTCTGGGGAGCAGGTGTGACGAGGCCGCAGGCGCTGGCCGCCGCGCCAGGGCCAGGAGCTGGGCAGTGGGGCGGGACGAGGGAGACAGTGTGCCCAGGTTACCTGGCTGTCCACCTCCTTATGGAATGGAGGGAGCCCTGGCCCTCCCGGGTGGGAGCGGGCAGGTCTGGGGGGGCCGCCCCAGCAGGCGAGGAGCCCCCAGGGCTGGGCTGGCGGTGTGGGCAATGTGGTTGTCAGGAGCCTGCCCGGGCGCCCTCCCAGCTCCGGGGGCCCCTCCCAGCTCACTGGGACCCGGTTGGCGTGGGCTGGGGGGGTGCAGACAGTGGCCATGGGAGGGGAGGGGGGCGCTCACAAGGGGAGGCCCCCAGGCTCTCCTGGCCCAAGCCCCGGCCGCTCAGACAGGACGTCCTGGGCCCGCCTCCCCTCCAGGCAACCAGGCTGTGGAGCCTGCCCCGACCCCGGGGCATCTGTGAGGCCCTGGAGGGAGGGGGACGCTGGGCACCCTGGGCGGCCTCCCCTGTGCTCTCCCGGCCCCGCCCACCTGAGCTGTCCTCAGCCCGGGCCGCCCGCCCCTCCCCCGCAGCCTCTCCCAGGACACACAGCGGGCACTGTTCGGAGGGCGGGCAGGACAACAGAGCGCCTTTTGTGGCTGGCGTCTGGGTGCCATTGGCAGCGGGTGGCTGGGGAGGGCGCGGAGGCCGGGCCGGGAGGAGGGTCGGACGGGGTGGACGGGGTGAGACTGGAGCCGGAGGGGCAGGGAAACCGAGGCACCGGGCTCTGACCGTGAGGCGGGTGGCAGCGCTTGGCACACGTGGGGACACGCCGGGGTCGGGTGGGAGGTGGCACGGCCACCGTGGCTGGCGGTGACCCCGAAGGCCGGGAGGGATGTGGGCGCAGGCCTGTCTCCCCGCCACCTGGGCTAGCCGGCCGCTGCCCAGGCCTCGCTGCAGGTCGGGCAGGGGTGGCTGTGGGCGAAGGCACCTCGCCCGCGGAGGACCGGGCGTGGGGGCAGGATGTGGGCAGTGAACGGAGGGCAGTGAGCGCCGGCAGGTGCAGGAGCCGCACACTGGCTGCCGGGCCTCCTGCCCAGCTCTGCTCGGTGCCCACAGAGGCCGTGCCAGGCCCGGTGCTCAGTGCCCGGTGCCCGGTGCTCGGGCCCGAGGCTGGCAGGACGCTGGCCGGCAGTCAGGGTACAAAACCACTCAAGTCAGAGACGCCCCAGGGGAGGCCAGGGCGCGGGAAGTGACCCAGCCTGCACTCGCCCGCCCTGGCTCTCGCCTCTCCTCCGTGGGCCCAGGGCTCCGGGGAACCCCGTGTGAGAACCGTGAGCTGGCACCTGGCTGTCTTCTGCCCGGGAGTCTGTGGAAGGTTCACTCCGGAGCCGCGGCCGGGCATCCGCGGCCGGAAAGGGTTCGGACTCTGACCTGCCCCGCCCCAGCTGCCCACCCCCACCCACGGACACCTCCCTCCCCCGTGCCTGTCCCTGAGCCCTGCCCCCTCCTCCCATCCCCCAGTTCCACAGCCCCCTGCTGCCCAGCGGCCCCCCGCTGCCCAGCGGCCCCCCGCTGCCCAGCGGCCTGTCTACGGGGCTGTCCCGCTTCCGACCTCCACCGCCACCTGGTGCTGGTGTGGGGGCGCGGGCGGCCTCCTGTGTGGGGGGAGCTGTGACCGGCAGGGCCGGCCGGGCGCTGAGGGCTGTGCTGGGGCCACTGGGCTGGGGAGGTGGGAGGGTCTGTCCTGGGTGTGGGGCCCCAGCCTGGACTGGGGGGGAGGGGGGTGGGGAGGCACTGCAGCTGGGCTGGCCCCGGTGAGGTTCGGAGAGGCTGGGCGCCCCCCGCCTCCGGGCTGGGCCGAGGGGCCCTGGCCGAGGCCCCACCGTCCCCACGGAGGGAGGGGCAGCCGCAGAGGCCGTTCCCGAGCGGCCGAGTGAGGGACAGGCTTCCCGGACACTCCGGTGAGCAGCATTCAGGCCCTTCCCAGGCCCTGACCTCTGCCCTGAGGACCGCCAGAGGGCCCGGCCCCGCCTCCTCCCGCCTCAGCCCCCTGTCGCCAGGTAACCCCCAGGTCCGGTGAGAGGGAGGCCTCACCCCCATTTGACAGATGGGGAAACTGAGGCTGGAGGCGTGGGACTTGCCGGGGGCAGCGGCGCCCGGCCTGTGCCAGCTCGCGCTCTGTCCCCGAGCCCACGCAGGAAGGACGCCAGGTGGGGACGCAGAGCGGGCTGACCTTGTGTCCCGGCCAGCTGGGCGCAGGAGGAGGGCCAGCGCGGGCAGGCTGGCGGCCTGTGCGCTCAGCTGGCGGGCACAGCCGGCCGGGCGGGCGGGCTCGGGGCGGCCGCCTCCCCCCCCCGTCTCGCCAGCTCTCCTGCTGTGTGGGGGGCGGTGGGGAAACTGAGGCTCGGGGGCAGAGCAGCGGCCAGGGTCCCCGTGGAGGCGACTCCTCCTGCTCTCGCTCGCGCCCGGCGCAGCCGTCCGTCCCCGGCAGGAGCGGAGCCGGCGGTGCCCGTGGCACGAGGTGGGGTCAGTCCGCACCGCGGCCCCTCGCTGCGACCTTGGGGATCACTCCCTCTGAGCCTCAGCCTGCCGCCGTGAAACGGGGCCGACAGCACCAGCCGCACAGAGGGGGTGAGGCCGGCCACTGGCTCAGGCTGAGCGCCGACCTAGGAACCAGGAGGTCAGGGTTCGATTCCCGGGCAGGACAGGGGCTGGGCTGTGGGCTCATCCCCAGTGTGGGACGTCAGGAGGCAGCGGCAGGGGTTCTCTCTCATCATGGCTGTTTCTCTCTCCCTTCCTCTCTGACATCAATTAACACGTCTTTTCTGGGAAAGGAGGGGAGGCAAGGGGTCGCTCAGGCTGTGGACACTGTGCTCCCAGCCCTCCTCCCTGAGCACGGGTCCCGAGGGGCCATGGTGCCCAGCTCAGAGGCGGGGGAGGGGAGGGGAGGGAGGGAGAGGGGACCTGAGTGGCTGCAGGGACAGCAGGTTGCGGACACATGGTATGGGAGGACCGGTGACTCCTGCTGTGAGGAGGGGGCAGGCGACGGCCGAGCCCTCGGGAGCCACACCAGGCTGCTGGCCAGACGGGCCGGGCAGGGCCCCTGTGGCACTCGGCCTGGGCCTGGCGCTGCCCATGTGCCCTGTCCGAGCTGGGCCCTGGCCCTGCAGGAGGACACACTGGTGGCGGCAGGTGGACAGGTGGACAGGGCAGGTGCCGGGCTACAGCGCCAGGCCTGTGCCAGCTGCCCAAAGCTGTGTGGGCACTGACCCCACCTTGCCCTCATCCCTCCCCCTACCCCCCCCACCAACCCCCCCTGCTCCTTCTCTTCCAGGTGCTGCCAGCGGCCACCGCGGGCACAGGCCCTGGACGTGAGGTGCCACCGCGGCCCCCGGGTCACCCGCAGGCCCCTCCTCCTGCCCCCGGCCCCGGCCCCCGGCCCGGTCTGCTCGCCGCCGGACCCTGGCATGTCCGGGCCTGGCCCGCGCCTGCCTGCCCAGCCCGGTCCCCGGCGGCCCCGCGAGCTAGGATGAGGGGCCAGGCCGCCCCGAGCCCGCGCTGGGTGCTCTGCCCGCTGCTGCCGCTGCTGCTGCTGCTGCTGCCGCTGCCAGGGTGCCGGGCGGGGGCCGCCGCGGGCGCGGCCGCGGGCCCGGGGGCCGAGCCGTGCGCCACGCTGGTGCAGGGCAAGTTCTTCGGCTACTTCTCGGCGGCGGCGGCCTTCCCCGCCAACGCCTCGCGCTGCTCCTGGACGCTGCGCAACCCCGACCCGCGGCGCTACACGCTGTACGTGAAGGTGGCGAAGCCGCCCGCGCCCTGCCGGGGCCCCGGCCGCGTGCGCACCTTCCAGTTCGACTCCTTCCTGGAGTCCACGCGCACCTTCCTGGGCGTGGAGAGCTTCGACGAGGTGCTGCGGCTGTGCGAGCCGGCCGCGCCCCTGGCCTTCCTGCAGGCCGGCAAGCAGTTCCTGCAGCTGCGGCGCGACGGCGCCGGGCCCCCCGACGACTTCTCGGTGGAGTTCCTGGTGGTGGGCAACCGCAGCCCCAGCCCCGCCGCCTGCCAGATGCTGTGCCGCTGGCTGGACGCCTGCCTGGCCGGCAGCCGCAGCTCGCACCCCTGCGGCATCATGCAGACCCCCTGCGCCTGCCCCGGCGGGGGCGCCGGCGAGGCCCCGGGGCCCCGCGGCGACGTCTGCCTGCGGGACGGCGCGGCCGGCGGCCCCGAGAACTGCCTGACCAGCCTGACCCAGGACCGCGGCCCCGAGGGCGCCCCAGGTGAGTGGGGCCGGCCCCGGAGGGGCCCAGCTCGGGAGGGGGCGGCGGCCGGTCCGTGTCTCCGGGCGGGGAGGCCCAGGAGGGCCCTTCCCGTTCGCAGGCAGGACGTCCGGGGGCCGCAGGCTGCAGGCGGGGGGCAGGGCGGGTCCGGGGGCCGCAGGCGGCAGGCGGGGGGCAGGGCGGGTCTGAGGCGGCTGGGACACGGCTGTGGATGTGGCGGGAGGCGAGGCTGGGAGGAGCTTGCTGTCTGACGCTTCGTTCCTGAGCGCCGAGGCGTCCCAGGCTCCGGTCGGGCGGGAAAGGGGTCTCGTGGGCCAGGGCCCAGGCTCAGGTTCTGGGGGAAGCGCTGGAGCACCGGGGGCGGCCCTGCAGCCCAGAGCAGGCAGAGGCGGGCCTGGCTAGTCAGCCCGGCAGAGGGCGCGGGGGCAGAGGGCGTGGGGGAGGCAGGCGGTGAGAGCCTGTGGAAGGTGCCAGGGGCAGAGGGCGCCGGGGGCAGAGGGCGTGGGGGAGGCAGGCGGTGAGAGCCTGTGGAAGGTGCCGGGGGCAGAGGGAACCGGGGGCAGAGGGCGCCGGGGGCAGAGGGCGTGGGGGGGGGGCAGGCGGTGAGAGCCTGTGGAAGGTGCCGGGGTGACGGGAAGCGGGTGGGCTGGCAGGCGGCGGGCAGGAGGCGGGTCTGAGCTGGTCAGGGGGCTGGCAGGCAGGAGGCGGCCCCCCTCAGGACCCCGGTTTCCTGGGAGTATCTCCGAGGCGGGGGCAGCGCTGGGGCGGGAGGGCGGGCAAGCCTGTCTCAGATGTCGGGTCCGAGACGCCAGGCAGGCAGCTGACCACGGTGCGGGTGGGGGCCAGGCCACGGGTGGGGGCCACGCTGGTGGGGGCATTGCCAGCACTCTAGCCCCCCCCTCCCCCCGAGCACTGAGGGGGATGCCCTGCTCCCCAGAATAACGTCCTTAACGGCATGAAATGCCAGTGGGGCAGGGCCAGCGGGGCTCAGGGGTTGAGCAACCTGTGACCCAGGAGGTCAGGTGTGATTCCCGGTCAGGGCACAGGCCTGGGTTTCAGGCTCCATCCCCAGCGTGGGGCGTGCAGGAGGCAGCCGATCCATGATTCTCTCTCATCATGGATGTTTCTATCTCTCCCTCCCTCTCCCTTCCTCTCTGAAATTTCTATATAATAAAAGGCTAATATGCAAATTAACTGAAGGGCAGAATGACCAGTTGCTATGACACACACTAACCACCAGGGGGCAGACACTCGACGCAGGAGCTGCCCCCGGTGGTCAGTGCGCTCCCGCAGGGGAGCCACGCTCAGGCACTGGCTGGGCTCATGGCTGGTGAGCACAGCGGCTGCCTCCGCGGCAGCACTAATGTGTCCCCTCAGGGACATCCTGCAGAAGGGCGCCAGGCTGAGGGGCCCGCCCCCAGCGCAGGAATGTCGTGCCCGGCCGCTGGTCAATAATGAGAACCGCCGCGCAGTGCCGAGGCCCCGGTTATGCCCCCAGAGCCCGGGTCCCGATGAGACGCCCCCTGGGCTGGGGGGTGGCTGGGGAGGAGTGGGGCGCAGGCGAGAGGCAGGCAGAGCCCGGGGGGCAGGGACCCAGCAGGAAACGCCCCGTCAAAGGGGGAGACACATCAGTGGCTTCATGCAGCTCCCGGTGGGGGGGGGTGGAGGCCGGGAGGGCTGACCTCGGTGGGCCAGTCACTGTGGCCTCGGCGTGGACAGCTCGCTCGGGGCGGGCGGGCAGGGGGTGGGATGGTCAGCGTGCTTGGCCACTCCCTGCGGCCACCTGCCCGGGCCTCAGTTTCTCCACCTGCACAGCGGTGACTGCTCTGGGGGTGCTGCCCAGAGCCAGGCCACCGGGCACCGACGGGCAGGGCTGGGCCGCGGGCGGTGACAGCGGCCGTGTGGGGAGGTGCTTGGTGCGCTCGGAGCCGCTGTGGCGGGGAAGGTGGAGGCGGCAGGCGTGACCCACACGTGAGGGCCCGAGCTCTGCCCTCCCTGGCACCCCCTCTGTGCCCGAGGCAGCAGCTGGGGTGCAGGGGGGTGGCCTGGCTGTGTTCGCTTGTCATCCTGAGAACAAAGGGGTCACTGGAGGCTCCGGCGGAGAGTGACAGGTGCGGACGCTGCTCAGGCTGTAGGCGCACGGGGTGTCCCGGCCCAGAGCAGGGAGTCCGGGGGACCCCCCCCCCCCAGCAGGCACCCAGAGGGGCCTGACGCTGGCCTGCGGGGGCCCAGCAGCCTCTGGCCTGGGAGGCGGGCCTGGCGGGGGGCGGGGGGCTGTGGACTGGCTGATGCACAGGATGTGGGTCTGAGGAAGGAGGTGGCAGACGCTCCTGACGCAGCGAGGCAGGAGGCACTGGGTGGGAGGAAGATCCGGAGGTCAGAGTGGACCCCAGAGTGAGAGGCCCCGGTCGCCCAGGCGGTATCCTGCGAGCAGGCGCTCTGGGCCTAGAGGCCCCGCCAGGACCGGAAGAGTCACGCCCCAGCCCCTCCACCCGGCCAGCCATCAGCGCCTTCACCACGGGCCCGTCGCCTTGGCCCTGAGACCCTGTGCATGAGCAGGGGAGCGAAGCCAGCGCCGGACCCTCCATGCCTGACGGTTCCAAGAGGGAATGGCTGGTGGCGGTGGCGGTGGCGGTGGCGGTGCGGGGGAAGGGGGATGGGGGGAGTACGGGGGGGGCAGTAGGGTTGGGGGGTGGCATGTGGACCAGAGAGGTCCAGCGGTCACTCAGGAGACATACAGCGGAGCCGGGCAGGCGCCAGGCCAGACCTGCCGGGAGCTTCGCCCCCAATGGCCAGCGGAGGCTGGGGGGGGGGGGGGCGGGGGAGGCACGTCCTCCATCTCCTCCCCCAGAAGCTGTGCGCAGCCGCCGCGGAGGGAGCCGGCGCCCAGGCCGCCGTGGCCCACTTTCCCCTCCCCCGCCGGCCTGTCCACGCCACGTGGCCCGGCTCTCCGCCTGCTCGGCCTGCTCCCGGCACAGCACCTGTCCCTCTGCCCGCCGCCTGTCCGTGCGTCCCGTCCCGCCGCCCGTCCCTCCGTCTGTCTCCGAGTTCTGCTGGGTGTGACGGGCCATCTCTCTCAAGGGCCGTTTTAAATATTCATGTTTTAATTAAGGAATTTTATTGCAGAAGCGGCATGGAGGATAATGAAAACCCAGCGTCTGGGGGCTGGGAGTGCTGGTCTGCGTGTCCCTGTCCCCGCGTGGGTGTCCCTGTCCCCGTGTGCGTCCCGTGTGCGTCCCGTGTGCCGGCCCGGTGCGGAGGGCTGAGCCGGGCTGAGTGTGAGACGCCGGGTCGGGGGTGGGGGGCTGCGACGGAGATGCTGGGCTGAGACCAAGGCCCGCCCAGGACTCCCAGCCCGCGGGAGGGGCCCCAGCCTGTCACCGCGTGGTGGTGGCCTCGGCCATGACCCCTGACCCCATGACCCCAGCGCAGAGCCCAGGCCTCCCTCCGGAAGCACAGGAAGCCGAGGGGGGGCCTGCGGGCTCCCGGGGGCTCAGCCTGACCACGGCGGCCAGGGCGCTGGGAGGACCGGGACGGGCGGCCGTCTCGCTGGAGACGAGGCCACTCCAGACGTGGGGAGGCAGGGCGGGCCGTGGCCACGGGCACACGCGTGTGCCATCCCCCACGGACAGCTCCCGTGAGGTGCCGTGTCCCAGGACGCCGGGAGGAGGCTGTGCAGCGGCCGCAGGGAGGGACTGGCCGGTCCCAGGCCCAGGGCGGGGCGGGCGGGACTGGCCTCAGGCTCCGCGGGAGGCGCCTAGGGCAGGGGCTGGGGGAGGGCCCGCCGACAGGCCTGGGCGCCGGCAGCCTCAGTCCCCCCCCTGGATGTATCAGTGTCTCCTTTTTTCTCAGAAATACTCTCCCTTGCTGCTGCTGTTAATCCTCGCCCGCGGATATTTCCCCCTGGTTTTCAGACCGAGCGCAGGGGAGGGGAGACAGAGGGAGACGCAGACGTGAGAGACACGCCCCCAGCTGCCTCCGGAGCGCCCCAGCCAGGGCTACGGTTTGAACCTGCAACCGAGGCAGGTGCCCTTGAGTAGAAACGAACCCGGGACCCTTCAGACCACAGGCAGACGCTCTGTCCACTGAGCCACACCGGCCAGGGCCTCGGTGTCTGTCTGTGAGATGGGCCGGGAGGGGCTCTCCGGGGCCCCTCACCTGGAGGGGGGGGCTGGCTCTCGGCCTCATCCTGAGGCCCCGGCACCTGCTGCAGCTGGGCGGGCGCTCACAGGGCGTGGAGACTTGGCATAGAGTGTGGGGGAGGCGGAGGGGGTCCAGGTGTCCCTGGGCGAGGGGGGGGGGCACCCCCGGACAATGCAAGGCCATGTCTGTGGGGTCGGGGCTGTGGACTGGGGGCGGGTTGAGGAGGAATTTCAGGGAGCGGTTCTACCCCCTGAGGTCCCCATGGCATGCAGGGGGCTCAGAGGAGGGGCCTGGGTGTCCTGGGACAGGCCCTACAATGGGGGGGCTGGGCAGGGTCCTCAGGGGAACAGGGCCGGGTGGGCGGGGTGAGTGGGCAGATGCTGCGCCACCTGCTGGTCTGGGGCGCCCTCTGCTGGACGCGATGGGAAGTGCACCGTCCTCCTCTCCAAAGGGGGACTCCCCACGACCTGGAAGGCCCAGCAGCGGGAGGCCGCCCCAGCGCCCCCACTCCAGCCACCTTGGGGTGCGGGGACCGGGAGGTCACAGCCTCTGGCTGGGGTGCGGGCGGGAAGAGGCCCGGAACCCTCCCGTGCGCCTTCCCTCCTGGGTGGCCAGGCTGCTCGGGCCATTAATTGGCTCCATTCATCCGTAATGAGATGGAAATGAGCCCGCAGACAGAGGGGCATTGAGCTGGGGAAGAAGGCTGCCTCTCTCCGGCTGGAGGGGCCGCCAGCCTCGCCCCCCTCCCCGGCCAGCGGCACCTCGGCCGCCCTGCCTCCCAGCACTCACCCCTGGCCTGGACGCACATTTATCAGTGTCGGCTCTGGGCGGGCACACATTAAAAGTGAAAACGCAACAGAAATAGCAGCTTCATTTCCTGAGTGTCCGTTAGCCGCACGAGTGTGGCAGGGACAGGCTCAGCCTGTGCTGGGATCGGGGCTCAGACTGTGCTGGGATCGGGGCCCAGCCTGTGCTGGGATCGGGGCTCAGCCTGTGCTGGGACCGGGGCCCAGCCTGGAGGGGACCGGGGCCCAGCCAGTTGGGACCGGGGCCCAGCCTGGAGGGGACCGGGGCCCAGCCAGTTGGGACCGGGGCCCAGCCTGGAGGGGACCGGGGCCCAGCCTGGAGGGGACCGGGGCCCAGCCAGTTGGGACCGGGGCCCAGCCTGGAGGGGACCGGGGCCCAGCCTGGAGGGGACCGGGGCTCAGTCTGGAGGGGATGGGGAAGCCCATGCCGGGGTCAGAGACAGTGTGGGATGAGGGTCCAGGCTCAGGGTGGGGTAAAGGGGACTCAGCCTCTAACCAGCGTCCGGGTCAGCATGGGGCCGGGTCAGGGGGAGCCCATGGCCCCCCCTTCCTTCCCCCACCACATCCTGCCACCTGGGTCACCACGGTAACCAGCCGAAGTGGTGGGTGTTTTGGCAGCTGAGGCCTAACCTGAGTCTATCCTGAAAGACGTGCTCTGCAGCAGTTGCCATGGGAACCGAGTGGCATCCTCTGATTAGCCGGCTTGGACACTCTCCCACCCACGGCTGGTTCCGCGTCACGCAGGCTTCCGTGTGGGGGCTGGGCCGGGGAGGCAGGGGCGGTGACCAGCGGGAGGTGCCGTCCTGAACCACCGCCAGGCCTGTCCCCGACCCCGGCCGCTCTGCCGCTCCGTCTCGGGGTCACCGGCCAGGGCGGCCAGGGCAGGGGCCACTGCCAGGGCCTGGAGCGCCCGCTGGGGCCGGTGGCTGGTCGCAGAGGGCGACCTTAGTCTGGGGGACACACGGAGCATGAGGAGTCTGGCTGTGGGTTCCAGGCCTCTCCCTCCTGCCGGCTTGTTGGGTGCCTGACACAGGGCTGTGGTTCAGGGCGTACCCCCCCCGAGTGGGGACAGGAGAACCTGGGTGGGCCCAGGGTCGTGCAGAGGCGGCGGGGCCCGGCCTGCTGCCCCTGGGCGCTCCCGCCATGACTGCGGGGTCAGGCCACGCGGCATCTCTGAGGAGGACTCCAGGCCGGTGCCCGCTCCGAGGACCACCCCCTTAGAGCCCTAGCTCCCGCTGCTGAGGATGAGGTGACAGCTGCCTCCTAGGGTGCATGGGACTTAGGTTCCTGGGTGCCGAGGTGCCTGCACAGAGCAGGGCCCTGGAGGCAGAGGGGCCCTGCCAGGATGCCCGGGGAGAGCTGGCCCTGGGAGGGTGCGGGGCAGCCCATAGCCTGGTGCTGCGGGCACAGGCCCCCCCTCCAGGGGCTGCAGCGGGAGCAGAGAGGCCTTCCTGCAGGAATGGGGAGGAGGCGTCACCCCCAGGCCCGGGAGGGGGCTCAGAGCCAGGCCACCCCTCCCCCGTGGCCCTGGAAGCCCTCCTGGGCCTCACCACACTGGAGCCTCTGTGACTGCGTGTGAGCGGGGACAGAGCTGGCCATGCCCGCCCGCCAGGGGCAGCCGCAGGGGCCCAGCCCCTCCTGCCTGTCACATCCGAGGGCAGCCGCCATCCACCTGCCAGGCCCCTCCTGGCGGGCGCAGAGGACAGGACTGGTGTGTGGCCCTCGCAGGGTGCCCTGCCTCCCTGGGCCCGGGGGCAGGTGGGCCCGGGGGAGGGTGGGGCCGGGGTGGGAGGGTGGGGCTGTAGAAGAGGGAGAGGTTCCACCATAGGCTTGTGGGGAGAAGGCCCCCCTGTCCGCGGTGCACCCAGCGCGGAGGAGAGGCAGGCCCCTCCCCGCCAGGCCTTGTTCCCTTGCGCCTGGCTCCCCCTGCTGGGCAGCTCCGGGAACAGGCTCAGGAGCGAGGAGGCGGGGCTGGGCCCCTGAGTGACCCTCCCCTGACCCGATCTGGGCTAGCCAGTCACTGGGTCGCGAAATTTGCTGCAAATCAAATGGATTCTCGGGGGCCCTCTCTGACCCCAGTGACAACGCCCACACCGGCCTTCGCAGCCCTTCCCTACCCTCCTGCCTCAGCCCCGGGGAGCAGCGCCCCGCTACCCTCAGATGGGGCCCGAGCAGGGCAGGAGGCCCGGGGGAAGGGGGAGAGCACCACATGGACCTGTACTTTTTTATATAAATATATTTTATTGATGATCTCAGAGAGGAAGGAGAGGGAGAGGGAGATAGAAACATCAGTGATGAGAGTCATGGACCAGCTGCCTCCTGCACGCCCCCTCCTGAGGATGGAGCCTGAAACCTGGGCCTGTGCCTGACCGGGAGTCAAACCGTGACCTCCTGGTCCCTAGGTCGAGGCTCCGCCCCTGAGCCAGGCCAGCTGGCATGAGCCTGGTCTTCAGGCGGGTATTCTTGGGGCCACCCTACCCCGACACACCTGCTCCCCTCCCCCCCCACATCCCGCACACCCTGGTGACCCTCCACGGGCGGGCCCGCCCTGCCTGGGAGAGCCCGGGCGTCCCTCTCTGAACGCGTGACCCCTGCGCCCGTCCCCTCCAGGCGGCTGGAAGCTGTGGTCGCTGTGGGGCGAGTGCACGCGGGACTGCGGGGGCGGCCTGCAGACGCGGACGCGCACCTGCCTGCCCGCGCCCGGCCCGGCGGGCAGCGGCTGCGAGGGCGTCCTGGAGGAGGGCCGGCTGTGCAACCGCAAGGCCTGCGGAGGTGAGCGCGATGCGGGCCGGGGCGGCGGGCGGGGCTTCGGGTGGGGCCAGGCCGGTGAGGGGCGGGGCCTGTGGGAGTGGGCGGGGGCTGGTGCGAGGGCGGGGCCTGGCCCAAAGCAGTGAGGCTGGGTAGGGAGGGGGACGGGGCGAGCTATCTCTCCTGTGGGTGGGGGTTTGGGGTACTGCCCCCTCCGCCACGCCGCCCCCCTGCCCCCCTGCCCCACCTGCCCCACCTGCCCAGCTCCATCGCACCCAGAGCACCACGCACGGCTCTAACAGGTTCCAACGGCCTCATCCACGTTTAGCTGCTCCCATCAGATGAAATCAGGGTCTAATGGGACCGCCCCGCTCCGCTGGCTCTGCCTGGAG
Source organism: Pipistrellus pipistrellus (assembly GCA_903992545.1). Classification (NCBI taxonomy): domain Eukaryota; kingdom Metazoa; phylum Chordata; class Mammalia; order Chiroptera; family Vespertilionidae; genus Pipistrellus; species Pipistrellus pipistrellus. Next base: position 37,226 of record CAJEUD010000094.1, read on the forward strand.
GAGGGTCTCCTCTCCGGGGCCGGAGAGATGCCTGGGTGTGGGGCGGGCCACGGCCGCAGGCAGCGGAGGCCAGAGGGTGCGGAGCGGGCCCTGGAGGAGGAGAGGGGGCGCGGAGCAGGGCGCTGGGACCCGCAGGAACGGACCCGCCCCGGGGAGAGGGGGGAGAGGGGCGGGCGGCACCTCCCGGGGCGCTGTCCAGGGTCCCGCGCCCTCACCGGAGCCCCCCGCAGCGGCCGCGCGCACCAGCTCCCGGAGCCAGGCGCTGCGCTCCACGGACGCCCGGCGGCGCGACGAGCTGGGGGACGAGCTGCAGCAGTTCGGGTTCTCGGCCCCGCACGCGGGTGAGCTGCGCGGGGCGCGGGGCGCGGGGCAGGGCTGAGGACGCGAGCGCCGTCCGGGGGGACAGGCCTTTTGCACAGACCCTGGCTGTGGACCGGGCCACGTGTAAAGATAACGGGTCCGGCCAGCCCCGGGCCGGGAGACGGCACCGGCCCGCCCACGGGTGGGGGACGCGGGCCTGAGGTCAGCCCCGCAGCGAACACCTGGGCTAGCGGCCTGGCGGCCCATGGCTGCTGCTGGGGAGGGGGGGGTGCGGGGTCCCCCTGAGGGTCTGGCCTCAGTCAGCGGGGGGCGGGGTCCCCCTGAGGGTCCGGCCTTGGTCGGCGGAGGCGCAGCCGGTGAGCGGTGCGTCTGCCGCAGGTGACCCCGCGGCGGAGGAGTGGTCGCCGTGGAGCGTGTGCTCCAGCACGTGCGGCGAGGGCTGGCAGACCCGCACGCGCTTCTGCGTGTCCTCCTCCTACAGCACGCAGTGCAGCGGGCCCCTGCGCGAGCAGCGCCTCTGCAACAACTCGGCCGTGTGCCCAGGTGCGCGGGGCGGGCGGGGCAGGGCGGGGGCCAGAGAGGGCGGGGCGTCTGGGCGGTGGGCGGGGCCTGGGCATCGGGCCGTTGGGGAAAAGGGCGGGGCCAATGTTAGGGGCGGGGCATCTAGGGCCAGAGGGTGATCCGAGGGCTGGGCATCAGGACCAGAGGCGGGGCATCTGCTGGTGTGGGGGGCCAGGATCTGGGATAGGAGGGGAGGTGGTCGTCAGGATCAGGGTCAGGGTCAGGGTCAGGGTCAGGGTTGGGCGGCGGTGGGCAGCAGTGCCGTGGCCGCAGGGCTCAGCGCCCCCGCCCCCGTTGTCCGCAGTGCACGGCGCCTGGGACGAGTGGTCGCCCTGGAGCCTGTGCTCCAGCACCTGCGGCCGCGGCTTCCGGGACCGCACGCGCACCTGCAGGCCCCCCCAGTTCGGGGGCAACCCCTGTGAGGGCCCCGAGAAGCAAACCAAGTTCTGCAACATCGCGCTGTGCCCTGGTAGGTGAGAGGGAGGCCGCGGGGGGGGGGGGGGGGGACCCCAGGGCCAGCTGGAGGCGGAGACCCGGGCACTCTCACCCACGTACCCTCGGCACCAGGGTGGCCTGGGGTGCTGGCGCCCCTGTCCCAGGCTGCGAGGTGGAGGGGAGGGGTCGGGCGGGGCGCGGCCCGGTGTTCACCCGCCCCGCCCTCCCTCCCCGGGCCGGGCAGTGGACGGAAACTGGAACGAGTGGTCCAGCTGGAGCGCCTGCTCGGCCAGCTGCGCGCAGGGCCGGCAGCAGCGCACGCGCGAGTGCAACGGGCCGTCGTACGGGGGCGCCGAGTGCCAGGGCCACTGGGTGGAGAGCAGAGACTGCTTCCTGCAGCAGTGCCCAGGTCAGCGGGCCGGGGCAGGGAGGGGTGAGCCCGGGGCCCCGCGGCCTGGCATTGGGGTGGAGGGGCCAGTGCGGGAGGGGCACCTGGGGGCAGGGGGGGACCAGTGCGGGAGGGGCACCTGGGGGCAGGGGGGGCCAGTGGGGGCGGGGCACCTGGGGGCAGGGGGGGCCAGTGTGGGCGGGGCACCTGGGGGCAGGGGGGGGCCAGTGTGGGCGGGGCACCTGGGGGCAGGGGGGGGCAGTGCGGGAGGGGCACCTGTCTCTCTGTGTTGAGCTGAGCTCTGGTTTCTCCTCTCGGGTCTCCATGTTCTTTCTCCTCATGCTGCCTGCTCCACCCGCCTGGGTCCCCACGGCTGTGTCCGGCCTCCCTGCGGCCCTGTCTCTCCGGCCCTGTGTCTGACCGCCGTGACCCCTGGCTCCGCCCGCGCAGTGGACGGCAGGTGGCAGGCCTGGGCCGCGTGGGGCGGCTGCAGCGTCACCTGCGGGGGCGGCACGCAGCGGCGGGAGCGCGTCTGCTCGGGGCCCTTCTTCGGCGGGGCCGCCTGCCCGGGCCCGCAGGACGAGCAGCGGCAGTGCAGCGCCCAGCGGTGCCCCGGTGCGTGCCCTCGCCGCCGCGGCCCCGGCGCACCGATGGCGGGCGGGCTCGGGCTGGGCCGGCCGGGGTGCCCCTCGTCCTAGTTTGGCTGTTTTTTTCCTTAAGTATATTTTTATTGGTTTCAGAGAGGGCGGGAGAGAGAAACGTCACTGAGGAGAGAGAATCACCGACCGGCTGCCTCCTGCACGCCCCACACTGGGGATCGAGCCCGCACCCCGGGCCTGTGCCCTGACTGACCGGGAATTGAACTGTGACCTTCTGGGTCATAGGTCGACTCAACTCCGGAGCCCGTGGTCGGGGCACTCCCCCTGTGAGGGTGGCTGGCTGGAGGGTCTGACCCCTGCCCTGCCCCCAGCACTCAGCTCCCTGCCGGTCCCCGCCCCTTGGCAGAGCCCCACGAGATCTGCGATGAGGACAGCTTTGCCGCCATGATCTGGAAGGAGACGCCGGCTGGAGAGGCGGCCGCCATGCGATGCCCCCGGAACGCCACGGGTGAGGGCGACCTGGACGGTCGGGGGCTGCTGGTAGCTCCATGTCCCTATTGCCGAGGCGCCCGTGCACGGGGGGCTGTGCCCGCCCCCGGCCGATGCCTGGCAGCTGGCGCTGGGTCCAGGTGCGCCTGCTTGTAAGGCTGTCACTACCTGATGCCAGGCACCGCACTCCCAGTGCCCGTCCGTGGGGAGCTGGGCCGTGGGCTGAGCTGCGGCTCTCCCGGCTCTGGTTGGGGAACCACAGGAGAGGCCCTGGGGTGAGCCTGAGACCCCCCGGGGCTGCGGACTCTGCCCGGGCAGGTGGGCCTGAGGGATGTCTCCCACTGGTTCTGGGGGCAGCCACTCAGGATGTCGGGGTGGGAGAAAGCGGGGTGGCCACCCCACAGGGGGCCGGCTCTGCTCTTGGAGTCCCTGCTTCGGGGCTGAGGGTCCCCCAGAGGGGCGGGGCCTGGGAGCCGTGGGCGGGAGCCTGCCCGGAGCCGGACACCGGCCGAGAGGCAGCGCTGACCACCCCCCCAGGCCTCATCCTGCGGCGCTGCGAGCTGGACGAGGAGGGCATCGCCTTCTGGGAGCCCCCGACCTACACCCGCTGCGTGTCCATCGACTACCGCAACATCCAGATGATGGTAGGTGCCCGCCCCGGTCCGGACACGGCCGCTCGGCCGCCGGCAGGGACGCGGGCCTGGGCCGGGGAGGGCTGCGGACCGCGCGCCCAGCCTCTGCCCTCCGCAGACCCGGGAGCACCTGGCCAAGGCGCAGCGCGGGCTGCCCGGCGAGGGCGTGTCCGAGGTCATCCAGACGCTGGTGGAGATCTCCCAGGACGGCGCCAGCTACAGCGGGGACCTGCTGTCCGCCATCGACGTCCTGCGCAACCTGACCGAGATCTTCCGGAGGGCCTACTACAGCCCCACGCCCGGCGACGTGCAGGTGCCGGCCGGGGGAGGGCCCTGGCGGATGGTCACCGCTGACCCTGACCCTGACCCTGACCCTGGTCACACTGAGTCCTGACCCCGGTCACACTGACCCTGACCCTGGTCACACTGACCCTGACCCTGGTCACACTGACCCTGACCCTGGTCACACTGAGCCCTGACCCTGGTCACACTGACCCTGACCCTGGTCACACTGACTCTGACCCTGGTCGCACTGAGTCCTGACCCTGGTCACACTGAGCCCTGACCCTGACCCTGCTCATACCCTGACCCCTGACCCTGCTCACACCCTGACTCCTGACCCTGGTCACTCTGAACCCTGAGCCTGGTCACTCTGAACCCTGAGCCTGGTCACACTGAGCCCTGACCCTGGTCACACTGAGCCCTGACCCTGGTCACCCTGACCCTGGTCACCCTGACCCTGACCCTGGTCACACTGAGCCCTGACCCTGACCCTGCTCACACCCTGACTCCTGACCCTGGTCACACTGACCCTGACCCTGGTCACACTGAGCCCTGACCCTGGTCGCACTGAGCCCTGGGCCTGGTCACACTGAGCCCTGGGCCTGATCACATGCTGACCCCTGACCCCGGTCACAGGCCCGCTGCTGACCCCGCTCCTGTCCTCTGCTCTTCCTCGTCCAGAACTTCGTGCAGATCATCAGCAACCTGCTGGCGGAGGAGAACCGGGACAAGTGGGAGGAGGCGCAGCTGGTGAGGGCGCCGGGCAGACGCAGGCCGGCCAGGCAGCGGCTCCGGTCTCACCCGCCGGCTGCCCCGGCGTGTGGCTTGGAGGGACTTTCCCAGCCTTCTGAGCTGAGCCTCGTTTCCCCCCGTCAGGAAGGAGCTCACCCCGGGGCTGCGGGAGGACGGGGGAGGGGTTTGGCCACATGTGCTCGCTGGGGTGACCAGGACGGGGCGGCTCTTTCTCATCTGGAAAGACTGGTCACCGCTCCCTCCCAGGCTGACCTGCCCCCGCAGCACCCCGAGGGGACGCAGGACCCGCTGTCCTCCCGGCCTGGCCCTGGCCCGGGGCCGGGGCACAGCACCCAGAGGGGACGCAGGACCCCCTGTCCTCCCGGCCTGGCCCTGGCCTCGGGGCCGGGGCACAGCAGCCCCCGGGCCCAGTGTCCTCGTCTGTGAAGCTCGACGGGCACTCAAAGGCCCCGACCCACTTCCCAAGTCAGGTCCCGAGCCTGCGGGCGAGGGGGTGGCCCCCGGACTGGAGCGGAGGGGCCGGCGGGAGGAGGTGGAGGAGGTGGACGACACCCCGTGTAGCCCTGGAGGTTGGCGCTCTGGCTGCCCCCGGCTCTGAGGCTGCGCCCCCGCCCTGCAGATGGGCCCCAACGCCCGGGAGCTGTTCCGGCTGGTGGAGGACTTCGTGGACGTCATCGGCTTCCGCATGAAGGACCTGCGGGACGCGTACCAGGTGACAGACAACCTGGGTAAGCCCGCCCCCGCTGCGCCACGCCCGCTCCGAGCCTGGGCTCCGCCTTCCTGCCTCAGTTCCCTCCCCCGTGTACGCGGGGGCCAGACCCCTGCAGGCAGCGTCCCGGGTCAGGTCTGTGCCAGACCTGACGCCATGGGGGAGGGGGCTGGTGGGCGTCTCAGACCCCGCAATGTCCTGGAGACCTCGCCCTGGGACACGGCCCCGCCCACGGCCTCACGGCCCCGCCCACGGGCCCCACGGCCCCGCCCACGGCCCCCACGGCCCCGCCCACGGGCCCCACGGCCCCACGGCCCCGCCCACGGGCCCCACCGGCCCGCCCACGGCCCCACGGCCCCGCCCACGGCCTCACGGCCCCCACGGCCCCAGGGCCTGCCCGCTCCTGCTGGTCGCCAGGAGGCAGGACTGAGCGGTGCTCGGGCTGGTCCTCTGCCTGGCTATGAGGGATGGGGGATGCGGAGCCGGGGGCTGGGCCCCGGGCGTGAGGCCTACACCCACCTCATCCCACACGCATATGGGGGCGACATTTGTCACAGCCGCCCCCACTCCCTCTGCACACCCCTCCTGCACCCCCACCCCCACCCCGCACTGCCCTTCTGCGTCACCCCCACCAGGCCCCATCGTCTCCTTACTGTCCTGGGGGGGGGGGGGGGGGGCAGTTCCTCCCTGTCCCTTTCTCGGAGCCTTCGTGGCGGGGAGCTGGGCTCCAGCATCGGGGCAGCGAAGTGGACCCCAGCGGCCGGGGAGCGTGGGGGGACATGCCCACGGGGGGACCAGGGCCCGGGCTTCAGTGGGAGGCCAGGCAGGGCCGGCCCCAGGCCCCCGGGGAGATGGCGCCAGGCGGGAGCCGGCTGGGTGGCCCCCGGGCCCCAGGCCCCCCCTGAGCCGTGAGCACCCCAGCTGATGGCCCTGAACCCCCAGGCCCACTTCCCAGGCCTCAGCGCCGAGGCTCCTCGTCACTGACTGCTCCCCGTCTGTCTGTCTGTCTGTCCGTCCGTCCCTGTGTCTGCCCGCAGTGCTCAGCATCCACAAGCTGCCGGCCAGCGGGGCCACCGACATCAGCTTCCCCATGAAGGGCTGGCGGGCGCCCGGCGACTGGGCCAAGGTGCCCGAGGACAGGGTCACCGTGTCCAAGAGCGTCTTCTCCACGGGGCTGGCCGGTGAGGCCCGGCGGGACCTTTCGGCCCAGGAACAGGCTCTGGGGCCGGGCTCAGCCTACGTCCCTCCTCGGGGCGCTCGTGGCCTGCACTGGCTCTAGGAGCCTTCCTGCCCCTCCTCTTCCCCCCTGCGGCCTCCCGGGCCTCCCCCCCACCTCCCTGGCCTTCCCCCACCACCGCCCTCCCGGGCCTCCCCTCCCCGCCCCCCCCCCCCCCCCCCGGCCTCCTGTGGGACTGGCAAATGCCTCGGGCCGGTGGCAGGAGGCCGGTGCCTGGAACACTGCCTGCCCATCCCAGCCCTGGGGCCCCGGGACCTGGCCGGCCTCCCAGCAGGGTCCAGGCTGGGCCGCGGCGGAGGGTGACGGCACCCTCTCCTCCAGAGGCCGACGACTCCTCCGTGTTCGTGGTGGGCACCGTGCTCTACCGGAACCTGGGCAGCCTCCTGGCCCTTCAGAGGTGGGCCGGCCCGGGGCGGGGCAGCCTGGGGGGGGCAGCCTGCAGGGGGGGGGCAGCCTGGAGGGGGGGCAGGGGCATGGGGGTGCAGGGGCACGGGCACCGGGGCGGGGGCAGCCTGGAGGGGAGGGGCAGGGGCACGGGCACCGGCGGGCACTCGGGAAAGGGGCTCCCGACGCCCTGACGCGGCCGTGACTCCCCAGGAACACGACCGTCCTGAACTCCAAGGTCATCTCGGTGACGGTGAAGCCGCCCCCGCGCTCCCTGCTCACGCCCTTGGAGATCGAGTTCGCCCACATGCACAACGTGAGCCCCGCCCCCGTGCGTCTGCGGGCACTCCTCCCCGGCCGCACCCGTGGCCTCGCTCCCGCCCCCCGGGGCTCCCCACGCCCCAGGGACCGGCCAGGGGAGCACCCAGAGGCGGCCCCCGGGCCAGGAGCCCCCACGGCCCCACGGCTCTCCCTGCTCTGGCCTCAGTCCCTCCTCCTCACACACCTGTCCCTGGAGGGACGTTAGGCAGAGCGCCTCCTGTGGCGGGTCCGGCGCCATCCTGGCCGCGGCCCGGGTGGGGGAGGGCGGGGGCTCGGAGGGCCGGCCGTGGCCCTGACCCTCCCCTCCCTCCAGGGCACCACCAACCAGACCTGCATCCTGTGGGACGAGACGGACGTGTGAGTGCTGGGGGGCCCTTCCGGGGGGGCTGACCCGCGGCCAGGGGTGCAGCTCCTCGTGTGGCCACGGCCCCGTCCACCGGGTCTGGCCCTGCGGCAGCCTGGCCCCCCCCCCCGGCGCCCGCCCCCCCCGCCGCCTCCCGCCGCCCCCCCCCACCGCCTCCCGCCCTCCCAGGGCACCCCCCCCCAGGCTCCGAGTCCCCCTGTGCTCTGGGCAGCGAGAGGCGTGTGTGTCCTGGGTCAGAGAAGGCTCCGGAGCACCTGGCCGAGGAGGACGGGCCGAGGCGGCGCCTGAGCAGAAGCCGGGCGCAGGCGGGGGGCGGGGGGACCGGGGACTCCGTGGGGCTGTGCCGGCTCTGCGAGTTCTCAGGGGCCAGTGGCCACCCCTGGCCGCCCGGCTGCCCTTCAGCAGGCACGGCTGCGGGAGGCCTGGCCCCAGCCCTCCGCCGTGAGGAGGCCACCACATGCGGGAGGGGCCGGGTGATTGGTGCCGAGGGCTGGGCACCCCCGGGCGGCCACAGGAGCTGGTGCTGAGCAGAGATGGCACAGCGCCGGGCACCGCCGGGCCTCCCCGGGCCCCCGGAGGCTCTCGGAGCCTGTGGTCCCGCTGAGGCGTCCGGTCCCGGCGGGGCGGGGCTGGTGGGGGTCAGGGAGGGGCAGGGGGCGCCCCCGCCTGAGCTGGACGGCGGCTCCTGGTGGTTCGGGCCTCCTGGTGACCGGCCGTGGCCGGGCAGCCCAGTCCGTTCCATCAGCTCCCGCTGGAGGAGACCGGGAGCTGCGTGTGCTGGAGAGAGGGCCCCTCCCACGTCTGCAGTGTGCGAGGGAGGGGGCCTGAGAGTCAGTGACCGTCCAGGGAAACAGACCTCGCAGTCCGTGACTCGACCATGGAACCCGAGCCCTGAGCACAGAGGGAGCTGACCTCAGTCTCCTTGACCCTGACCCTGGTCACACTCTGAGCCCTGACACTGCTCACACTGACCCTGACCCTGGTCACACTGACCCTGGTCACACTGACCCTGACCCTGCTCACACTGACCCTGACCCTGGTCACACTGACCCTGACCCTGCTCACACTGACCCTGACCCTGCTCACACTGACCCTGACCCTGGTCACACTGACCCTGACCCTGCTCACACTGACCCTGTCCCTGGTCACACTGAGCCCTGACCCTGGTCACACTGACCCTGACCCTGCTCACACTGACCCTGTCCCTGGTCACACTGAGCCCTGACCCTGGTCACACTGACCCTGACCCTGGTCACACTGACCCTGCTCACACTGACCCTGACCCTGGTCACACTGACCCTGACCCTGGTCACACTCTGAGCCCTGACACTGCTCACACTGACCCTGACCCTGCTCACCCTGAGCCCCAGGTCTCAGTGGCCGTGACTGAACGCGCTCTCACACGGTCACGCCTGTGTCATAAGCCGGTGGGCTGTCTCCTGTTCCGACCCCCAGGGACAGCGTGAGCCAGCGTTCCACCCGCAGTGCGGACCCTGTGCGTCTCATCCTTGTTACACGTGCACACACACGTTCACATGTATACACACACATGTACACGTGCATACACACAAGTGTGCACACGTGCACGGGCTCAGCATCCACACGCGGTGTCATTGCACTTTGTAAACACCGGCCCCGACAGGCCCCAGAGACCCTCCCGCCAGGAGCCCTGCCCTGTAATCAGCCCCTCTGAGTGCACAGACCTGGTGGCCCCTGCCCTGGCTGACGGGCTCAGGGCCCCTCCCAGCTCCCCACCCGCAGGGCGGCCGCAGTGAGGTCTGGGAGCAGGCGTGTTGGCGGGGGAAGGGGAGTCCTGCAGGCTGGGTGGGGGGTGGGGGTGGAGGGTGGGGGTAGGGGTGGAGGGTGGAGGTGGAGGGTGGGGGTGGGGATGGGGGGGAGGGTGGGGGTAGGGGTGGAGGGTGGGGGTGGCGGGGAGGGTGGAGGGTGGAGGTAGAGGGTGGAGGTGGAGGGAGGGGTGGAGGGTGGATCTCTGTGGGCTCTCCCAGCTGCAGGCCCCCCGCACTGCCTCCCACAAAGCCCGTCCCAGGGCCGTCCTGGCCCCTTTAAGAGCCGGCTGTCCTCGGTTTCCGTGGAGAGGCCGGTGAGGGGCCCAAGCAGCTGAGCGGGCGGAAGGAGACTTGGCAGCCCTGTCGCTGTCAGTGCCCGCTCCCCGTTCCCAGCCCCTCTCCCACGCCAGCCGGTCCTGACGGGGCGGGGCCGGCCTGGCCGCCCTCCCAGAGGCCCCAGTGAGCTGGGGGTGCGCCCTGCTCCCCTCCGGAGGAGGCCGGTGGGGGAGGGGCGGGGTGCTGCTCTGGTCCAGGTCACCCGCCACTGGAGCCTCTGCCCGTCTCTGTGCCCCATTTTGTCCCGGGCGGGGGGGCGGGGGCAGGCTGGCAGACGCCTGCTGGGGGCCTGCCTTCTGAAGGTGGAGCTGGGGGACAGGCAGGTCCCTCTGGGCCCTCCGCCCGCCTGGCCCTCTGCCCTCATCTTCTCTGGCCCAGCCTCCCTGCTGGGAGCTGCCTGCACACCCTCCTGCCCCCACCCGCCTGCACCTCTCCGCTCAGACCCTGTGCCTGCGGCCCGCCCCCCAGCAGGAGGGAGCCCCAGGAAGGCCGTGTGAGGGGTGAGGTGCAGGGCCGGGCGGGTGGAACCAGCCTCACTCTCCTCAGCCTCCGTGTCCATGAGGACGTCCGGCTCCCAGAGCAGGAGGCAGCCATCGGCCACTGACCCCCCGCCCCCTTCAGAGATGCCGTCCGCCCGGGGCCTGGAGGCAGCCTGGAGGGAGGGGGCTGCAGGGCGTCACGGGACGTCCAGAGGGCCTGCAGCCCCCGCCTTGCTCCGACACTCGCTGCCCCTGCCCGGTGGTGCCGGAAGGAGGGGGACAGCCTGGGGGAGGGGGACTGGGAGGACAGAGGCACAGATGGAGGGGGGAGACAGTGACCTGAGGTGGCTGGGCATTGGGCGTCTAGGGAGCGGGCCAGGCCTGCAGGGTGGGCTGGTGGCCAGGGGGTGGCGGCCTGAGCTCCATCCATCGCGGTTGCCTGCATGGCAGCTGTCTGGGCGCTGGGCATGGCAGGTGCAGGGTCAGTGCCCGTTGGATGCTGGTGATAGGGCTGACCAGCCGGTGCCGTCCTGGCACAGCGGCGGAGTGGTCCTGAGGAGGTGATGGCGGCAACGGGGACGCGCCCGACAGGGGAGGTGGGGCCGGGAGTTCGGGGACCAGGAGGAGCGGAGGCAGCTGGGGGTGATGGTGCTAATGGTGGGGGTGGCGAGAGCGACGGCGTTGGCAGTGATGGTGGTAGTGGTGGTGGTGCGATGGCAGAGTTGCTCTTGGTGATGTGGTTGGCGATGATGGTGGCATTGCCGTGGTGTTCGTGGTTGGCAGTGATGGTGGTGATGGAGGTGGTGCTGGTGTTGATTTGATATTGGTGGTCGTTTCGATGGCAGCGGAGAGGGTGGGGTGTAGTGACAGTTAAACTGATGCTGGTGGTGGGCTCTGCTCTCAGGAATTTCAGGTCCCTCCTGGGGGACCCGATGTCCCATGGTGGTGATGGTGATGGTGATGGTGATGAAGGTGATGGTGATGATGGTGGTGATAGTGGTGATGGTGATGAAGGTGATAGTGATGGTGATGGTGGTGAGGGCACTGCTCACGAGGGCAAAGGGCACAGGCAAGGTTCCTGGCCTGGGCCTCTGAGCTGGGGAGTCGGAAGGTGGAGGGGTGTCGGCAGGACTCCTGTCCTCCCAGGTCCATTCCTTCCAGTGGGGCTGGGCAGCCCAGGGCCCTACCTCTCCAGCAGCCAGTCTGCCTGGCCGGCTCCCGGGGCCTCTGGCCCTGCCCAGCCGGTGGCTGAGGCGGGAGGGGCTGGGCCCTGGGGAGGGCCCGGTTTCCAGCGGGGGCAGCCTGAGGCTGGGCGCCCACTCCGAGTGGCGGCGCCAGGGCCAGGAGCGAGGGCTGGCGTCTAGGGCTGTGGAACACGAGAAGCCCTGGTGGCCCTGCTCACGGGCGCAGGGACGCTGAGCCAGCCCAGCACGCCGACTGCAGGGGGGCCGGGCCTGGGGCAGGCTCTCACCGAGGAGTGGAGGGGTTGGGGGCACGGGCCTGGGCGTTGGCTTGGGGAGCACAGCGGAGGGGTTGGGGAGCTCAGTGGAGGGGTTGGGGAGCTCAGTGGAGGGGTTGGGGGCTCAGTGGAGGGATTGGGGGCTCAGTGGAGGGATTGGGGAGCACAGCAGAGGGGTTGGGGAGCACAGCGGAGGGGTTGGGGAGCATAGTGGAGGGGTTGGGGGGCTCAGTGGAGGGGTTGGGGAGCATAGTGGAGGGGTTGGGGGGCTCAGTGGAGGGATTGGGGGAGCACAGGGGGAGAGGTTGGGGGCGTTGGCTTGGGGAGCACAGCGGAGGGGTTGGGGGCTCAGTGGAGGGCTTGGGGAGCTCAGCGGAGGGGTTGGGGAGCACAGCGGAGGGCTTGGGGAGCACAGTGGAGGGGTTGGGGGCTCAGTGGAGGGGTTGGGAGCACAGCGGAGGGCTTGGGGAGCACAGTGGAGGGGTTGGGGGCTCAGTGGAGGGGTTGGGGAGCACAGCGGAGGGCTTGGGGAGCACAGTGGAGGGGTTGGGGGCTCAGTGGAGGGGTTGGGAGCTCAGTGGAGGGGTTGGGGGCTCAGTGGAGGGGTTGGGGGCTCAGTGGAGGGGTTGGGGGCTCAGTGGAGGGGTTGGGAGCTCAGTGGAGGCGACCCCTGAGGATGGTGCAGGCCGGGCCGGCTGAGGCGACAGCTCCCAGCAGCCCTGCCGCCCGGGGGAGACAGCTGCCCACTCCTGTTCTCCCGTGGCTGCGCCCACTCCAGCTTCCTGTGCGCGTGGGAGGCACCTCTGAGTCACTCACACTCCAGTGAGTTAGCCCATCACACCCAGGGGACCCTGACGCTCATCCCGCCACAGCAGCTGCTTCCTGGGCTGGCAGGGGCATCTGAGTGCAGGGAAGGCTGGCTCGGGTGGGGCAGGGGCTCTGGGTGGGCCTCTGGGTTACTGTCCCGATGCCCCGAGGGTGCCAGGGCCCGTCCTGCCCGTCCTGCCTGCCCAGGGAGGACCTGGGAACCAAGCAGAGCCTCACTGTGGGGGCGCCAGGCCGGGATTGGAGGGACAGGCCAGGGGGCATGGGGACCAGGCAGGGGACAGGAGAGCCAGGCCGGGGGCATGGGGACCAGGCAGGGGATAGGAGAGCCAGGCCGGGGGCATGGGGACCAGGCAGGGGACAGGAGAGCCAGGCCGGGGGCATGGGGACCAGGCAGGGCCAGGAGGGCCAGGCCAGGGGCATGGGGAACAGGCAGGGCCAGGAGAGCCAGGCCGGGATGGGGCTCTGGGGAGGAGGCAGCGGGGGTCAGGACAGGCCTCGCTGCAGGAGCCAGGAGCTGGTCTGATGGGGAGGCAGGGCCCTGCCCTTAGAATCTGGTCTGGGGGACCCAGGGCCCCTCCCAGGCCCCTCAGCCCAGGCCAGAGGGGCTCCCGCTCCCCCGGGCCCCTGCCCTCTGGTCCTGGAGGCACCGCTGCCCCAGCTCCTCTCACCCTGGCCCAGCGAGGCCCAGCAGGTGTCCCTGCAGAGGAAGGGGTGTGGTGGGACGTGGGGGAGGACTTCCTGTGCTATGGGAGGAGGTCTTGGGGGGCTGGGTTCCCTGGGCAGGGTGTGCCTCAGGCAGCGAGGGACCTCAGGCCAGTGACCCCACAAACGCGCGGACTGAGCGCGTGTCCCGGTCTGTCTGGTGTCAGCTTCCCCGGGGGTTCCCTCTCACCTGGTCCTCGCCCAGTGGTCAGACCCGCGGGCCGGGGTGGGCGGGCAGAGGACAGCGGGCGCTGGCCCTCCGCGGCCCTGCGGTGTGGCCTGGGCCGGAGCACCCTCCCTGGGCCTCCGTGTCTCTTCAGAGACTAACGGCCTGACAGTCGAGGTGGGAGGGCATGGAGAGGGTCCTGTCCGGGGCCGGGCCAGCAGCCCTGCAGGCCCTTGTCCCCTCCGGCCGGGGCGGCCGGACCCTCTGCAGAGTGGGCGCCGCCCCTCCCCCTGCCCGGAGCTGAGCTCACCGGTGCCCGGGGCAGAGCGGCAGGGTCGGCCTCCGCCTGGACTGGCGTTCCCCCAGGAGGTGGCGGGCAGCTGTCTGCCTGGCGCCCTGCAGACCCGCCAACACCGGCTGGGAACCTGCCAGGCTGCTGGTCCCCGCCAGCCTGCTGCCCTCACCCAGGCCTCGGGTGCTGTCCCCGCCCGGCCCCCTCCCCTCTGCCCTCAGGCAGGAGGCTGGGTGTGTCCCCCACCAGGGGGAGGGCGGGGGCCGGGCCGGGGCGGTGGCACGGGGAGCAGAGCGGGGTTTGAACCTGGACGGGCTGGCCACCGAGGGCGCTGCCAGAGCAGCCCCGGCCAGTGCCACGGGGGCTGGGCGCGGAGAGGGCGGCGCGGTCTGCGGACGGACGGGAACAGGGGCGAGGCCTCTGGGACGCGCCGTGCTCTGCCGGCTCCCGCCGCCCTGGCTTCTGCTCGGCGCTCACACCTGCCGGCTGCAGGTGACACCCACCGGGCGGCGTGGGGTCAGGGCTCAGCCAGGGCTCAGCCTTCTGCCCTTCGCGGGCTGGGGGTGGAGGGGCAGCTGCTGGTGAGGCTCTGGCCAACCTCGGCCAAGCGTGGGGGACCAGCTGGGCCTGGGGTGTCTGCCCCTCGGACCCCGCACGCCTTTTCTGTCCTTCGTTTCCATCTCTGTGGTTAGTGGGGTTTCCCTGTTCCTGAAGGAAGGGAGGGAGGGAAGGAAGGAAGGGGGGGAGGGAAGGAGGGAGGGAGGGGACAGGGGTCGCTGGGCCTTCCTCTCAGCTGGGCACAGCCCGGGCCTCCATCCGTGGGCTCTGGGCTGTGGCCACCACTGTACTCCTCGGAGGGCCGGCAGGGGTGCAGGGGGCGGGGCCGGAGGAGGAAGCCCCGGGCTCCCTAGGGGGGCTAGCTTCTGCATTCTGTGACACAGAGACCCTGAGAACCGAGCTTCCAGTCCCCGAACCCGGGTCCCTGGGACCCAAATACAGTGCCCATGAGGGCCCCCCTGCTCCGCTGCACCTCAGAGATGAGCGGACGGGGTGGAGGGGGGGTCACCGAGCCCGCAGCTCTGCTTTGCTGTCCCCTCGGGCGTCTCGCCCGCTCAGGCCTCGGTTTTCTTTCTCTGAAATGGGGCAGGGCCTCCCCCTGGGGAGGATGGAGAGAGCGGAGGGGAGGGTGGCTGCCTGACCCTGCGTGTCCCTCCGCCCGGCCCTCACTCCCAGCATCTGTGCAGACGCACCCACACAAGCCCTGCTGGTGCCGGGAGCTGGGGGGCTGCCTGCTCCCCGCTTTGGCGATGAGGAGACTGGAGCTGGGGGGCGGGGAGGAGGCAAGTTCCTGAGGTGACAGCCAGGGGCTGGAGGCTTGCCACCCGGGATGGCAGGTGTCTGTGCGGCCAGGACAGGGCCGAGAGAGCCAGGGCTCCTGGGGGCGCCGGGCAGACAGGGCTGAGCCCCCGCCCCTCCCCGCGCTGTGGGTCCTGGTGGCCGCGTTTCAGTCCGTCTCTCTGGGCAGCCTGGAGCCCCCACACCGCCAGGCACGGAGCCCTGGGGGGCACCTCTTGCAGGCCAGGCCCGGCCCAGGCCTGGACACTCCGGGCCCCTGCGTGCGGGACGCCTGGTTTGGGGGCCTGGGATCCATAGGAGGGGTTTGCCCGCAGCTTGGGGCACGCTGAGGCCCCAGAGCTGGGGGTGCGGGTGGACTAATCCGGGCCCCCTGCAGCGGAGGGAGGGGCCGGGGGGGGAGGGGGCGCTGGCTGTCCCCCCACCACCCCCTCCGGGAGGGCAGTTGGGCCCTTGCCCCGGGGAAGCGGCCCCTCCCGGCACCGGGCGCCCAGCCTGGGGGAGGGGAGGGGAGCGGGGAGGGGGCGGTCCAAGGTCACGGGAGCGGGCGCCCCGGCGGGCGGAGGGCAGGGGCCCCCACCCCGGGCCCGCGCCCACCCCGCCCCGCCCACGGCGCCCGCCGCCCCGCCCGGCCGGCCGCCCCCTCGGCTCCGCCGGGCTCCGCGGCGGCGGCGGCGGGCGGGGCGCCGTGGGCTCGCCGCGCTCCGGGCGCCGCTCTCCGGGCTCCATGGGGCGCGGGGACGGGGCCGGCGGGGCGGGCGCGGGGCCGGGGGCGCGGGGGCAGGTGCGCGGGGTGCGGGGCGCCGGGCGCGGGGCGCGGGGCGCGGGCGGGGACGGGGAACGGGGCCCGGCGCCGCCGCTCACGCTCCTGTCCCCCCAGGTCCGCCTCGCCCGCGCCCCCGCCGCTCGGGGCCTGGTCGTGGCGCGGCTGCCGCACGGTGCCCCTGGACGCGCTCCGGACGCGCTGCCTGTGTGACCGGCTCTCCACCTTCGCCATCTTAGCGCAGCTGCGCGCCGACGCGGTGAGCGGCGGGGGCGGCGGGGGCGGCGGGGCGCGGGGACCCCGGGCGGCGGGGGCGCGGGACCCCGGGCGGCGGGGCGGGCGGGCTGGACAGGCCGGCGGCGCGGGGCGGGGCTGCCGCCTGGCCGGGAGGGGCGGGGGGGCGGGGCGGGGAGGGGCGGGGGGCGGGGAGGGGTCGGGGAGCCCGCAGCCCCCCAGCCTCCCCCCCCCCCGCCTGGCTGCGGGGCCAGGCCGCGCCTCCGGGGTGCGGGAGCGGAGGGGCTCCGTGTGGAGTTGGGGCGCAGCGGGGCTGGGGTCCCGGAGTGACTGAGGGTGAGTCCCCGCTCTCCGTGGCGCCTGGCACCTGGGGGGGGTCAGTCCCCACGGAGCCAGGCTGGCCCCAGGCTGTCCTGCCTGGGGGGATTGGGGGCCGGGCGGGGCTGTGCAGACCCCTCCCTTTGGGGTCCCCTTCCCTTGGGGCCCCCTCCCCTGGGGGTCCCACCAGATGGCGGGGTCCCACCGCGCCCGGGAGTTGGGGGGGGCAGCACCCCGCTGGGCCCCGGCCTGTGGAGGAGGCCGTGGGGAGTCCAAGTGGCTGGGTGCCCACAGCCTCCCTGGGAAGGCCCCAGCATCCGGGGCCTCTTTTTTGTTCTGAGATTCCTGTGGGGGCTGCCGGTTTCTATGGCAACGGCATCTGGGGCCAGCGTGCGGCTGGAGCCCTGGGTGCGGCGTCCAGCCCGCCGGGGCTGCTGGGCTCGTGGTCCCGGGCCCAGCCTGCTGGGGGCACTGCTCTCGGAGCCCGGCCCGGCCGGCGGGGCAGCAGATACGGAGAACAGACTGGGCGGGGGCGGGTGAGGCCCTCACCCAGATCCCCCCTCTGGGACATGGGGGGAAGGCGAGGGTCCTCCTCGGGGTCAGAGCTGGACGGGCCGTAGCGGTCACTGCCTCTGACCCCTGGGCAGCCGGGACCCCGGGGTCTGGGACAGGGCCCCTCGCCCAGGGGCTCCCAGTCTGGTGGGCAGGGCTGTGGTCCTGGCCCTGATCCCGGGCGCCCGCCTGTCAGGCCGCCCGGAGTGCTGTCCCGCTGGCCGTGCTGGGCCTGGGGGCAGGGCCTGGAGAGCCATCCCGGAGCTTCCTGGAAGAGGTGGCTTTCTGGAAACGTCGTCACCGCCAGCGCAGGCTTCTGCACGGGGGCAGCGGGGCCGGGCCTCCTGCGCCCCTTAAGGGGCAGAGCGCGCGGGGCAGGGCCAGCCCGTCCCGGGGTGAGGAAGGCCCGGGCAGGGGGCTCCGCAGCGGACGCTGCCCCCCTCCCCTCCCCAGCCCCGCCCCACCCAGAGGTCACCGCCAGGCTGTTCCCTGCACCCAGGGCTGTTTCCCCCGTGAGGGAGGGGGTCCCGGCCACTCAGGGTGGCAGCTGGTGGGGGCCCCATGTGGGCACTGAGCTGGGCGGCCTGGCATGGCCACGGGCTCGGGGAGGGGGTGCTCGGTGTGTGGGTGGCTGTGCCCGTGGCACACCACAGTGAGGGGGAATTCTAGGAAAAGCCAGCCTGTGCCGGTGCCTGCCGGGCCCCCACAGGCCCCCGCGCAGGAGAGGGCCGGCGGGCAGGGCCTGTGGGGGCGTCCCGTCGGGGGTTGTGGTGTCAGCCTCACCCCCATGCTGGCCTACATTTTGTGGGGAGAGGCGTAGCCGGGGGTCAGAACCCCGACCCTAAGTTCCGGAAGAGCCAGCCGAGGCCCAGGTGCAGGAGCCCGCAGCCAGAGCCGCCCGCTGGCCGTGGCACCGAGCGCGGGCTGCCAGTCTGAGCCTCGGGGTTCGAACCTGAGACCGGGTCATAGTCCGCCCTGCCTGGGCCTGTGGCCCCTCGAGGGCATGGGTGAGCCGGGAGCAGAGAGCCGGAAGGAGCCAGGTCGGGACCGTCTCGCCCGCCTCCCTCTGGTGGTCCGGCTCCGGCTCAGTGAGGGGACCCCAGGGATGCCGGCGGGGAGGGGCTAGGAGCTGGGGGAGTGCCCGCTGAGTGTCCGGGCTGGGCCAGACCCCAGTCCTGCTGGCAGGGGTGCCAGCTCTGAGGAGGAGACTGACACTGGCCTGGGCAGCCCTGGGGGGGGGGGTCAGATCAGCCGTCCCCTTGGGGGCAGTGTGGGGGATGGTGCGGAGGTTGGAGGGGGACCCTGAGGGGAAGCGGGGGGTCACCAGCCGCGCTGAGTCGGGAGGGGGTGGTCGCCCAGGCGGGAGAGAAAGGCGAACAGCAGGTGGGAGACGGGTGGGGTCGGAGGGCAGAGGCGCAGGTGGCTGGCTGGGTCCAGAGCTGGCCCTGCACCCCAGGCAGGGGGAGCCGGGTGGCTGGGAGAGGAGAGAGGACGGAGCAGCCCAGCAGCAGGGCGGTGGGGCAGAGGGGAGCTGGGCCGGCTGCGGGGAGGGGGTGCTGCGTGCACTGCGTGGGGTGGGGCGGGGACTCGGGTCTGAGGCTGCAGGCCCCCGGACAGGAAGTGGGTGGAGACCGCAGTCCCAGGGCGGGCGCAGGCAGGCACCGTGGGCCCACCCAGGGCCAGCGAGGGCTGAGGGCGCTGCTGGCGCCTGGAGGGAGGGAGACAGGACGGGCAGCCGGGGCGACAGGTCCCGGCTGGGGCGCTGCCAGCTGCACTGAGTCACAGTGAGGGGGCCGTGCACCTCCTCCAGCCGAGGCGGGTGAGCGAGGGAGCAGCAGCCTGTGAGCACAGCCGGTGCCGGGAGCTCTGTGGTGCCTCTCTGTGCTACAGTCCACCAAGGCGCGGGCACGGGGTCAGGGTCAGGGTGTGACCAGGGACGGCTCAGTTGTAAGGTGGTGGATGGAGCTCAGCGGCGAGAAGCGGTGTGTTGGTCCAGGAGGAGTGAGGGGCAGAGGCCCGGCTCGCGCAGAGAGGGTAGCGGTGCCCAGCACGCCCAGCAGTGGGCCTCGGGGGCCCGTGGTCAATCATGGGGTCACGGGCCCCGTGTGGGGTCTGCGCCCTGCGGGTGACGGTGCACAGAGCGTGCAGTTGGGGGTGGTGAGGCCGTCTCCCTGGGGAACTCGGGCTGCTGGGAGGAGGCTGCCCGGCTGGCGGGCGGGCAGCTGCCCACGGAGTCCCCAGTGGACAGCGGAGCGGATGGGCTGGCACGTCATGGAGTGTGTGCGGGCGTGTGGGTCTGCAGCCCCGATGGCGACCTCACCTCACCTTCACCTGGGAAAGGAGGGGAGCAGGGCAGCTCCCGGCGGGGCCCCGTCCCTCCACACTGGCGGGAGCTCGGTCGTCACAGCTGCGCCCCGTCAGGGTGGCCGGTCTGAGGTCCCGCCGGGCTCAGAGCAGCCAGAGGCCCCAGGGAGCCAGAGGCCGGGGGAGTCGTGGGCCGGAGGGGGGGGCAACAGGTGTGCTGGGAGGGGGCAGCTGACCTGAGCCCTGCCCACCCTGCGCATCCAAGGTGGCAGCTCAGACAGGCAAGGGACCTCCGAGGGGGGCGGGGCCTCAGAGAAAGTTCAGGGCCTGAGCGGCCTGGCCGGGTGCTGGCCGTGGTGCTGAGCCCTTCCCCGGGCCGCGTCTCCAGGGGCAGAAAGGCGTTGGCTCAGGCCGGGGCCCTTAGAAGCCCCCACTTCCGGCCTGCGGTGCCCAGCAGCGCCAGAGCCGGAGGCAGCGCCGGGAAGGGCCTCTGGTGGCTTTCAAGCCTCCTCCGCTGCTGCTCGCAGGAGAGCCCGAGGGGCGGCGGGGGGCGGGGGCAGAGGCCCAGCGGGGCCCACCAGCTCGCCCCGCCCCGCCCTCACCCCTTCTCTCCGAACCCAGAACATGGAGAAGGTGGCGGTGCCCTCCGTGACGCTCATCGTGGGCTGCGGCGTGTCCTCCCTGACCCTGCTCATGCTGATCATCATCTACGTCTCCGTGTGGAGGTGCGTCCTGCCGGGCGGCCGGGTGGGGAGGGGAGGGACAGCGGGTCACTTCTCATTCCTTCAGCCCCAGTGCCCGGCTCCTGCCTCACCTGGCCCTGCGCTTCCTCCCGCCCTCGAATGCTCCCCGGGGGTGCATTAACCTCCGGCCCCTCAGTCCCCGCTTCCCTGACCCCTGCCCTCTCTGTCCCCCTGCCTCTCCAGCCCCTCCCCCCCCCCCGGTCCCCCGGCCCCTCGGCCCCCGGCTCCTCCCTCTCCCGGCCCCTCCGGTCCCCCGCCCCCCCCCCCCCCGGCCCCTCCCTCCCCTGGCCCTTCCCCCCCCCCCCCCCCGCCTCTCGGTCCCTGGGCCCCTCCGGCCCCCGGCCCCTCCAGCCCCCGGCCCCTCGGTCCCCCAGCCTCCCTGTCCGTCCTGGCACCTGGCCATGCAGGACCACGGCCTTCCCAGAGCGCGGAGGGTCGCAGGGTGGGACCTCCGTCAGCCCCCCCAGGCCCTGGGCCATCGGCAGGCTTGGCCTGGGTGCAGGGGCTGTGGGCGGGCTGCCGTCTGAGTGTCACCAGCCTGGGGTGCGGGCCACGTGTGCAGTGCGGGTCTGAGCCAGGCCTAGGTGCCACAGGTGTGCACGAGAGTGTGTGAGTGCCAGCAGGGCCGGGGCCGTGAGCCCCACTGAGCAGAGCTCGGGATGGAGCACGAGGTCAAGGTCACTGCCTGCCCGCAGCCCCACTGCCAGCTTCATGGCAGCGCAGGGCCAGCGATGGCTGAGCGGCATCGCGCCCGAGGCTGGCAGGGAGCGGTCGATGTGGCCGGTGGGAGGCGGAGGCAGCAGGAGGGGCAGCATCCAGGCCCCGCCCCCAGCCCAGCCCCGGTCCCCTGTGGACTGCTGTGCCCTGAGCCCTGTCCTCCCCTGAGGCCGTGGACGCCCCAGACTGGGGAGGCGGGGGCAGCCGGGCCGGGGTTCTCCGAGGGCCTCCCCTGAGCTCGGCTGGGCACCACCCTGCTGCCCCTGTCAGGAAACCCCAAGAGAGGCCATGACCCCCGAGGTCACATGTCACAGGAGGGCCACGGCCCTGAGCTCGGCTGTGCCCTCACTCGCCACCTCCCTGGGGGCGCCGCCGGGAGACGGGCCGGGCGTGGTGGTGCTGACTGAGCTGCTGCTCTTGGGTGAGGCCACAGTCCCGAGAGGCAGTGCTGTTACCCACCTCACAGAGAGAGCCCGAGGCAGGCTGGCCGGTCACCTGCCCGGGGACACAGTCCCACTCAGAGCCCCACCTTCTTACCTCTCAGCCAGGACCCGCCGGGGCGGGGCGGGGCACAGGCGGTGCTGGGCGCAGGCGCGAGACCTCGGGAGTGAGCTGTCTGGGGGGAGGAAGCAGGAGGGACCCTGGGGATGAGGGTGAGCTTCTCCAGGCCAGAGGGCAGGGTGCTCAGCTCTCCCGCACCTGCTGTGCTGGGCCTGGTGTGCGGTGACGTGGACGTGGTGATGGAGGTGGTGGAGGTGGTGGTGGTGGTGGTGGTGGTGGTGGTCGTGGTGGTGGAGGTGTTTGCTGGGAGGAAGAGTCACATGGTCCTGGTGCAGCCATGGGACCCCAGCTCCTGTGAGGTGAGGCCCTGTGGGGCGCTGACCACACCCCCACCCCCCCCAGGTACATCCGCTCAGAACGATCCGTCATTCTCATCAACTTCTGCCTGTCCATCATCTCCTCCAACGCCCTCATCCTCATCGGGCAGACCCAGACCCGCAGCAGGGTAGGTGTTTGGCGCTGCCACCCCCACCCCCCGATGGGTGGGCTGTAGGGTGGTGGTGGTGGTGGTGTTGGTAGGGGATGGTATAGGTGGTGGGGTGGGTGGTGGGGTGGGTGTTGTGGTGGGTGGTGGGGTAGGTGTTGGAGTGGGTGGTGGGGTAGGCGATGGGGTGGGTGATGGGTAGGTGGTAGGGTGGGTGATGGGGTGGGTGATGGGGTAGGTGGTGGGGTGGGTGGTGGGGTGGGCGATGGGGTGGGTGGTGGGGTAGGTGGTTGGGTGGGTGATGGGGGTGGATGGTGGGGTGGGTGGTGGGGTGGGTGGTGGGGTGGGCGATGGGATGGCAGTGGCTTCCTGCCTGGGGTTCGAGCTGGTCCCCGAGACGGGTGTGGGGCCCAGGGCGAGCGCCTGCCCAGCCCCCACGCCCGCCCGCCAGGTGGTGTGTACGCTGGTGGCCGCCTTCCTGCACTTCTTCTTCCTGTCGTCCTTCTGCTGGGTGCTCACCGAGGCCTGGCAGTCCTACATGGCCGTGACCGGCCGCCTGCGCACCCGCCTCATCCGCAAGCGCTTCCTGTGCCTGGGCTGGGGTGAGTGCCCGCGTGCTCCCGGCCCGTGCTCCCCGTGTGTGCTCCCAGCCCGTGCTCCCCGTGTGTGCTCCCAGCCTGTGCTCCCGGGTCCGTGCTCCCGGGTCCATCCTTCCCGGTCCGTGCTCCCAGGTCCGTCCTCCCCGGTCCATGCTCCCGGGTCCGTCCTCCCTGGTCCGTGCTCCCTGGTCCGAGCTCCCGGCCCGTGCTCCCCGTGTGTGCTCCCAGCCTGTGCTCCCCGGTCCATCCTCCCCGGTCCGTGTTCCCCGTTCTCCTCCCCGGTCCGTCCTCCCCGATCCGTGCTCCCCGGGGCCTCTCTCCCACCCCCTAACATCCTGCCGTGTGAGCTGCCAGGTGGGTGCTAAGACCGAGCTCCCCTTGCTCGGGCAGTCAGTAGCGTTCAGTGCGAGTGCGTCCGGTCACTGTTCCAGACGCTCTTCCGCAGCCCGTCTCCTCCTGGGTCTGAAGGCCAGAGGGGACAGGGCGTCCGGGCCTGCCCTGCTCATCAGCAGCCCTGCCCCAGTTCTGCGGCCCCTTCCCCGTCCACCCACCCCCGCTCCCTCGCAGTGTCACCCCTGCTCCCGGGCTTCAGTCATGTTCCCTGCCCCCGGCCCCCCCCACCCGCCCTGCACCGGCACAGCTGCCCCCGGCCCCCCGCCCCACCGCCCGCCCGCCCGCCCCGCCCTGCACCGGCACAGCTGCTCCCCCGCCCCGCCCTGCACCGGCACAGCTGCCCCCGGCCCCCCCCCCCCCCGCCCTGCCCTGCACCGGCACAGCTGCCCCGGCCCCCTCACCGCCCTGCCCTGCACCGGCACAGCTGCCCCCGGCCCCCCCCCGCCCTGCCCTGCACCGGCACAGCTGCCCCCGGCCCCCCCCCACCGCCCTGCCCCTGCACAGCTGCCCCCCGGCCCCCCCCGCCCCGCCCTGCACCGGGCACAGCTGCCCCCCCCCCCCCGCCCGCCCGCCCGCCCCGCCCCTGCCCCGCACAGCTGCCCCCGGCCCACCCGCCGCCCTGCACCGGCACAGCTGCCCCCCCCCCCGCCCGCCCGCCCGCCCCGCCCTGCACGGCACAGCTGCCCCCGGCCCCCCCGCCCCGCCCTGCACCGGCACAGCTGCCCGGCCCCCGGCCCGCCCTGCACGGCACAGCTGCCCCCGGCGCCCCGCCCCACCCTGCACCGGCACAGCTGCCCCCGGCCCCCCGCCCCCGCCCCTGCACCGGCACAGCTGCCCCCGCCCCGCCCTGCACCGGCACAGCTGCCCCCGGCCCCCCCACCGCCCGCCGCCCGCCCCGCCCTGCCCGGCACAGCTGCCCCGGCCCCCCCCCCGCCCTGCCCTGCACCGGCACAGCTGCCCCCGGCCCCCCCCCCCGCCCTGCCCTGCACCGGCACAGCTGCCCCCGGCCCCCCCCCCCCCGCCCTGCCCTTGCACCGGCACAGCTGCACCCCGGCCCCCCCCCCGCCCTGCCCTGCACCGGCACAGCTGCCCCCCCACCCCACCCTGCACCGGCACAGCTGCCCCCCGCCCTGCACCGGCACAGCTGCCCCCGGCCCCCCGCCCCACCCTGCACCGGCACAGCTGCCCCCGGCCCCCTCACCGCCCTGCACCGGCACAGCTGCCCCCGGCCCCCTCACCGCCCTGCACCGGCACAGCTGCCCCCGGCCCCCTCACCGCCCTGCCCTGCACCGGCACAGCTGCCCCCCGCCCCCTCACGCCCTGCACCGGCACAGCTGCCCCCGCCCCCCCCCCCCCGCCCTGCACCGGCACAGCTGCCCCCGGCCCCCCCACCGCCCTGCACCGGCACAGCTGGGCGGGGACCGACGCCCTCTCCTGGTCCTCCCCAGGGCTGCCCGCGCTGGTCGTGGCCATCTCCGTGGGCTTCACCAAGGCCAAAGGGTACAGCACCATGAACTAGTGAGTTGGGGCGGGAGGGGGGACGGGGGGGGATGTGGGGGGCGG
>CAJEUD010000095.1:0-32500 GCA_903992545.1 Pipistrellus pipistrellus
TGATTGGCAGGCCGATGGATGGCGGCGTGATTGGCAGGCCGATG
Source organism: Pipistrellus pipistrellus (assembly GCA_903992545.1). Classification (NCBI taxonomy): domain Eukaryota; kingdom Metazoa; phylum Chordata; class Mammalia; order Chiroptera; family Vespertilionidae; genus Pipistrellus; species Pipistrellus pipistrellus. The sequence continues at coordinate 45 of CAJEUD010000095.1, forward strand.
GGTGGCGCCGTGATTGGCAGGCCGATGGGTGGCCCGTGATTGGCAGGCCGATGGGTGGCGCTGTGATTGGCAGGCCGATGGATGGCGCCGTGATTGGCAGGCTGATGGGTGGCGCCGTGATTGGCAGGCCGATGGATGGCCCGTGATTGGCAGGCCGATGGATGGTCCTGTGATTGACAGGCCGATGGGTGGCGCCGTGGCCACAGTCACGGTTCTCCCTCCCGGAGTCCGGGCCCTAATTTAACAAAACGGCCAAGCGGGTCCCGTGTGGGCAGGACGCGCTCAGACACGCCACCCCTCGGCCGCCCTGGCCGCCCTCTCGGGGGCCGCCCCGTCGGGGTCCGCCGGCGGACGGAAGGGCACTGTGCTCAGTGGCTGTGTTTGTGCCTGTGCTGACCGAATACCTTTTAAGCTGTCATTTCTGCTTATCTTCCCCAAATACCTGGACAAACGCAAAGCAAACACTCGGCGGAGTCAAAAGTGCAGGAGAATCAATCACCCTGGCGGGCGAGGGGCCGAGCGCCCCCCCCCCCACCGGGGGCCCCCCAGGCAGCGGGGGAGGAGAGCCGGCTGTCAGGGGCGAGGGGCTCAGAGTCCTGTCCGCCGAGCGGCTCAGCTCCCCGTTTGCTCTTCATGGCCTCTGAGCAGAGGACACCCCGCCGGCGGGCAGAGCGGTCCGAGGGGCTGGAGGCCGGGCTGGGCCCCAGGCATGGTCCAGGCCTGGTGCGCGGACGATGGCCGCTCCACCAACGGGCTCTCAGAGGCGACTGCCCCTCGCTGCTCGCCGTTGTGCCCGCTGGCACAGCGTGGCTCTGTGGAGGCCTGGGGGCGGGGACCAGGTCGGGGAGGGCGGGACCAGGGCTCAGAGGAGAGGGCGATGCCCCCGGGGGACTGTGATGGGAGGAAACCCCCAGCCCAGGCCCCCCTGTCTTGGCTCCAGCCTGCGGGGCGCCCACCGTGGATCTGAGAGGAGCTCAGCCTTAACTCCTGGCCAACCAGCCGAACCCTCACCAGACGCTTCACAGTGCGTTCCTGGCCCGGCCGGCGGGGCTCAGGGGCTGGGAACCAGGAGGTCACGGCGCCATTCCCGGCCGGGCACAGGCCTGGGGTGTGGGCTCGATCCCAGGGTGAGGCGTGCGGGAGGCAGCGATCAGTGATTCTCTCTCATCGTTGGTGGTTCTCTGTCTCTGTCTCTCTCTTTCTCCCCCTACCTCTCTGAAGTCAATAAAAATCTATTTGTTTTAAGAACTTGTTCTTCCAGGAGGGACTGCCAGAGGCTCTGTCCGGCCAAGGCTGGGTCTCCGTTCCTGAACGCCTAACCCCTGTCGGCAAAGACCCACCGCCGGGGGCCCCCGGTGCAGGCAGACCTGCGGGCGGAGGACCGAGGGGCCGGGTTGGGGGTGGCAAACCCTCCCTGGGTTGAGCCGTTCCCACACTCACCTGGAGGCAGCTCCTTCCTCCCCCCTTCCCTTAAAAGCAGCAGCTGCGTGTTTGGGGTGGGGCCCGACCGGGCTGCCCTGTCTGTGTGGACGGGAGAGATGCATTAGCGTTGGGGGTGGGGTCCTGACAGCGGTGACGGCTTGTTTGTGTCGGAGGCACCGGTGGCCGGCCGTGCGGCTCTGTCACCGGCTGTCAGCTCCTCAGGCGTCACAGGCGGACGTGGGGGAGGCCACCCCTGCCCCGGCCGGCGGGCGCGTTCTTGGGGGGCCAGTGTGTTCTCGGGGCTCCCCCTGCGGTGAAGGGGGCGGGGGCAGCGGTGTGTGTCCTCACGGGAGGCCTAGGGCCGGGACGGTGAACGTAGCTCTGGTCCCTGACGTTACAGACGGAACCGCCTTCTCCCGGCTCTGGCCCCTCCGCGGACACTCTGAGAGCCGGGGGAGGGCGGCCTGGGGGGGCGGGGGGCGTGGGATCCGAGGATGCACTCTGAGCCCCGGGGGCACCTCCCCCTGCACGCCCCAGACTCCCCGTCCGCCCCCCACCTCGGTGTGCGGGAGGGTCTGGCCGCCGGGCTGGTTGATGAGGGCTAAAAAGCAGGAAGGAAGGAAAGAGGGAGAAGGAAAAAGGGAGCCCCACTGAGAGGAGAGCTCGGCTGGCTGGCTCCCTCTCCCCCTTCCCGCCGTCCGCATGTGGGGGGACACCGGACGCCTCCCCCAGGCCTGGATTGGGGGGTAAGTCAGCCACTGGCAACCTTTTTTCTCTCACAGCACACATCCATTAATATCAAAATTCTGCGGCAAGCCAAAAAATGTGTTTTTTTTGCCAAGCTGACCAAAAAGCAGGTGTGGTTTTGATTGATTTTACACCCAATAAAATTGATGGAATTGCCTACACCGGTGGTTGGCAGACTCATTAGCCCACAGAGCCAGATACCAATGGTGTAACGATGGACATCTCTTTGGAGAGCCACATTTTCAAACTTGAACTTCTTCTAACGCCACTTCTTTGACAGAGACTCGCCCGGGCCGTGGTGTTTTGTGGAAGAGCCACACTCCAGGGGCCAGAGAGCCGCCTGTGGCTCTGGAGCCGCAGTTGGCCGACCATTGGCCTACACGTTTTGCTCCAAAGTGAATTTACAGAAAAACCGTCCTAGACGTGTTTACAGGGATTTCCGGGGCCAGGAAGTGACCCTCCCACAGCCTCATTCTGACGTGACCATAGGTGCCGCCCCCACGTGGCCCGTGTGTCTGTGGCTCAGGAGGCGCCCCAGCCCGCTGTGCGGTGCTGGCTGAGGGCTCTTGTCGCTGAGGGAGACGCGGTCCCTGCCTGGCGGACGGCAGGGCCTCCAGTGTGACGATTCCACGGCTCACGGCTGACCCGCCGTCCGAGCACCGTCTCCCGGAGGAGCTGCCACAGTCCGACTCCCGGGGCCAACCCAGGACCCGGCTGAGTCAAAGCTGGAGGAGGTGGAGCCCAGGCAGCTGTCTTATAAAAATGTATGTATTTTTATTGATTTCAGTGAGGAAGGGAGAGGGAGAGAGAGAGAGAGAGAGAGAGAAACATCGATGATGAGAGAGAATCACTGATCGGCTGCCTCCTACACCTCCCACCCTGGGGATCGAGCCCGCATCCCGGGCCTGTGTCCTGACCAGGAATCGAACCCTGACCTCCTGGCTCCTAGGTCAACCCTGGGCCACGCCGGCTGGGCCCAGCTGTCTTCGTAACCGGATCCTCCGTGAGCGGGCGGCTGGGAGGAGGGTGCGCCCACAGCAGCGTCCGGGGAGGTGCTCCCTCGCCCGTCCCCTCGGAGCCCGGGGGGTGGGGGGGGGGTGCGCGGGGACACACACACACACACACACACACACACGCTTTTCCAGGTCGGCTCTGTCCTGGTTCCTGAGCGCAGCCTCGTCCACGCCTCTGCAGGCCCCAGCGCAGTTTACAACGGGCCAACCGATCTCTTATTGCAGGAAAAGCACACGGAGGGTCACGCGTCTTGGGCATCGAATGGTTTTTACCACAACAAACCGGTGATGAACGGAGTGCTCTAAGTCAGAGCCAGCTGGGCGGCCTGGCCGATGGGCCGAGGGGTCTGGGTAATTGGCGGAGAGTTCCGAGGCAAGGGTAACGCCAGGAGGTCGGCAGCCAGACCTGGGGGCGGGGCCGGCCCACCTCCCCGCCCGCCCGTCTGCAGGAGCCTTGGCCTGGCACCCCGGCTAATGCCAATGCTTGAGCTGCCCCTCCCGCGCTCCCCGGGGAGCAAAGCTGGCCCTCTGGACCACCCGGCTGATGGGAGACCCAGCAGTGTCCCTGCTGCCTCTGCACCCAGAGAGCCCTGGCTCCGGAGACTGGGGATGTGCAAAAGCATGCTCAAGGCATTTAAAATATATACATTATTGATTTCAGAGAGGGAGAGAGATGGAAACATCAATGAGGAGAGAGAATCATGGGTCGGCTGCCTCCTGCACGCCCCCCACTGGGGATGGAGCCAAAACCTGGGCCTGTGCCCTGACGGGAATCAAACCGTGGCTTCCTGGCTCCCAGGTAGACGCTCATCACTGAGCCTCGCTCTCGGGCCCATCGAGCATCCTTGCTCCTGGGTGTGCACCTGTCTGGAGGCCCAGATTGTGCTGAGTCCCGCCTGGCTCCCCTGTCCCCGCCCAGGTGGCTCTGAGGTCAGCCTGCGTGAGCCCGGGCCACACCCGCGTTCTCTTAAACAAGGACCCCAGGCCCACGGGCAGATGCTGGGACACTTCTGAGGGCGAGGTTCCCACCAGCACCCCCCGTTGACGGCGTGCAGCAGCGCGAGGGGTTTGCTGAGAGGCCAGCGGACACAGGACACGGGGGGCGGGGCGAGGGGGGCTGTTCGGGGGCCGGGAGGCCGGGGAGGGTCAGTGGGGAAGAGGGAGACCTGGGTACTTCCCTGTGTGATACTGTAAACAACAAAAAAATAAAGAGCAGCGGAGGCTGGAGGGAGAGCAGTGCTGAGCCTGGGGGCTGCTGAGCCCGGGCACCCTCCCTCCTCCTACCCCACCCCACTTCCTGTTTCCACCGCACCCGCACCCGCACCCTGCACACACCCGCACACACCCCCCGCACACACCCCCCGCACCCACACCCACACACACCCCAGACCTCGCACCCACAGAGCTCCCGGGCTCCCGGTCTGCAGCGCCTCCTGGGCCGTAAGGGCCATGAATCGGGGAGAGCATAAACCAGCATAAACGGGGGAAGGTGTGAAGTCGCCTGAAGGCGCCACATTCCTGACGCAGCTTGTAAAGCCGCCCCACGTCCACGGCCACGGCCACGTGGTGCCAGAGCGCTGGCCTGGGGGGGGCTGCCAGGCCTGGCGGGAGGCGGCCTCCCCACTGCAGGGCAGGGCAGGGGCCTCCCACCCGGGCACCTCTCCCGCCCCCCCGCGCTCTGGCAGCCCCCGCGCCCCAGGCCTGAGCTCGATGGGCTGTTCAGTTCTCACCTCCTTCGGGGGCTCGGATGGCGAGGGCGGCAGACTGCACTTAGGAGGCCGTTTAATGGGAAACACATGTGGTCCTGACGCAGGGCTTTCTCCCCACGCCGCCGCCCGCCGCCCGCCGCCCGCCGCCCTCCGGAGAGCGTCCGGCTCACACACACCGTTCGCCCTCAGAAGGGAGAGGGGCGCGCCCAGGAAGCAGCTGTGCGTGGTGAGCGCTCGGCTGGGGACGTTGTGACACTGTCCACACCTCATCCTGAGAGCCTGGTGCTCGCCCCGAAGGACCCGAGTCACCTCCACCAACAAGCAGCGGGGCCGGGGGTCCAGAAGCTTCTAGAGCTTTCTAGAATAGCGGGCCCCTGGAGGGCAGGCTCTGATTCCCTCCTCACGCCGTCGGAGGTGGCCCCGACAGAGTCTCTTCCATGGCCTGAGGCGGGGAGGAACCCCCGGGGGCCTAGGAATGTGGGGGCCCCAGCATTCGGTCCCCAGAGTCCACGGGGCTCCCTTCACCGAGACAGAGCGCCTCCCCTGGGCCCGGTCCCAGCGTTCCTGCCCCCTGGCTGTGAGCCCCCACTCACCCTCTCCCTCACCCTCACCCCCACACCCACCCTCTCCCTCACCCTCACCCTCACCATCACCCCCACACCCACCCTCTCCCTCACCCTCACCCTCACCATCACCCCCACACCCACCCTCTCCCTCACCCTCACCCTCACCATCACCCCCACACCCACCCTCTCCCTCACCCTCACCCTCACCCTCACCCCCACACCCACCCTCTCCCTCACCCTCACCCTCACCATCACCCCCACACCCACCCTCTCCCTCACCCTCACCCTCACCCTCACCCCCACACCCACCCTCTCCCTCACCCTCACCCTCACCTTCACCCTCACCATCACCCCCACACCCACCCTCTCCCTCACCCTCACCCTCACCCTCACCCCCACACCTACCCTCTCCCTCTCCCTCACCCTCACCTTCACCCTCACCATCACCCCCACACCCACCCTCTCCCTCTCCCTCACCCTCACCATCACCCTAACTCCCACCCCCTCACCCCCACCCTCACCCTGACCCCCATCCCCTCACCCTCTCCCTCACCTTCACCCTCACCTCACTGCCAGGCTGGGCCCCAGGGCCAACTCCTGGAGGCTGTTCCCGGGGAGGGGGCTCGTGAAGGAGCGAATACCTGGGCTCCGTGGCTCCGTGGCTCCGTGGCTCCGTGGTCCTGGTCACGGGAGTGGGGCACCCACCCACCGTCTCTAACGTCTGTACATCGTGGCTCACTGTTTTCCAAAGCCCAACCAGCGAGACCCGTGCCCGATGCTGAGATCGAAGTTCACGGAGCAGCTCAATGCCCGCCACGTGGCGCGGCCACATTTCCCACATGCGAGGCCCCCACGGCCTGAGCGGGAGGCGTTCTCTGTCCTTCGGCGCCAACACCACGAACGCCAGGATGAATCACAGACTCGAGACCCGGAAACTGAGCCACGATGACGCCTGAAGCCAGGAGACGGGCCTTCAGAGAGACCCACCGAGTCAGGTGACCACGTGTGGCCGGATGCCGAGGGCCCACACGCCGAGTGCCCCGCTCGGAGCCCCCCGCGCGCCAGATAAAACATTAGACACGGACGCCGCGGGCCCGGTGACCTGAGTCCGGGATCACCCCCGGGAACAGTGCCCGCTCCTCGGCGCTCAGCAGCACCAGCCCTTCGCGGAGACCACGGCCGCCTGGGCACCGCTGTGGCCGCTGCACGGGGACAGGACGCAGCGTGAGAAGGAGGCTCCTCGCCCTCTGAGACCACACGGAGGCCTGAGAGCGTCACGCGGAGCCAAGTGAGCCGCCCAGAGAGGCAGGACCACACGGCCTCACTCACAGGAATCGAACGAACAACACGATCTGACGCACAGAATAGCCTGGGACAGACGGACGCGTCTCAGAGGGAGGGGGCGGGAGGTGTGAACCACAGAACCTGTCTGCACAGATGCACGCCCCGGGGCACAGACAGAGTGGGGGGAGGCCTGGGCAGGGGTGGGAGCAGGAGGAAGGGGGGGGGGGCTCTGTAATCCTTTCAACAAGAAAGATAAATTTAAAGAACTGAGGACAAGCAACACTATGAAAACAGGGCCAGACCGGCCGCTGAGTGCGGTGGTCCCAATGGCGTCTGGTCTGAGAGGGGGGCTGGGCTCGGGCCTGAGGCTCCAAGCTGGCCCCCGGGGGCCGGGCCTGAGGCTCTATGTGGCCCCCGGAGGCCGGGCCTGAGACTCCACACTGGCCCCGGGGGCCGGGCCTGAGACTCTGCACTGGGCCCCGGAGGCTGTGCCTGAGGCTCCACGCTGGGCCCCGGGGGCCGGGCCTGAGGCTCTGTGTGGCCCCCGGAGGCCGGGCCTGAGGCTTCGCGCTGGGGCCCCGGGGCCGGGCCTGAGACTCTGCACTGGGCCCCGGAGGCTGTGCCTGAGGCTCCACGCTGGGCCCCGGGGGCCGGGCCTGAGGCTCTGTGTGGCCCCCGGAGGCCGGGCCTGAGGCTTCGCGCTGGGGCCCCGGAGGCTGTGCCTGAGACTCCTCACTGGGCCCCGGGGCCGGGCCTGAGACTCCGCGCTGGCCCCGGGGCCGGGCCTGAGACTCCGCGCTGGGCCCCAGAGGCCGGGCCTGAGACTCCGCGCTGGCCCCAGGGGCCGGGCCTGAGACTCCGTGCTGGGCCCCCGGGGCCGGGCCTGAGACTCCACACTGGCCCCGGGGGCCGGGCCTGAGACTCTGCGTGGCCCCGGCGGCCGGCTGGCCGTCACGGACGCTCACAGCGACGGCAGGAGCGTGGGCCGGGCTCACGTTCTCCCGGACCCTCTGCGGGCGGCCCCTCCGACCGCCTGAGCTTCTCTGAAGCCGCACCCACTTCTAACCCAACAAAACCAGCCTCACCGGACGGACAGAGCCCCTCCTGAGACACAGACAGAGCCCCTCCTGAGACACGGACAGATGGACAGAGCCCCTCCTGAGACACGGACAGACAGACAGAGCCCCTCCTGAGACACAGACAGACAGACAGAGCCCCTCCTGAGACACGGACAGACAGGGCCCCTCCTGAGACACGGACAGACGGACAGAGCCCCTCCTGAGACTCAGACAGACAGACAGAGCCCCTCCTGAGACACAGACAGACAGACAGAGCCCCTCCTGAGACACGGACAGACAGGGCCCCTCCTGAGACACGGACAGACAGACAGGGCCCCTCCTGAGACTCAGACAGACAGACAGGGCCCCTCCTGAGACTCAGACAGACGGACAGAGCCCCTCCTGAGACACAGACAGACGGACAGAGCCCCGCCTGAGACTCAGACAGACAGACAGGGCCCCTCCTGAGACTCAGACAGACGGACAGAGCCCCTCCTGAGACACAGACAGACGGACAGAGCCCCGCCTGAGACTCAGACAGACAGACAGAGCCCCTCCTGAGACACAGACAGACGGACAGAGCCCCGCCTGAGACACGGACAGACGGACAGAGCCCCTCCTGAGACTCAGACAGACAGACAGAGCCCCGCCTGAGACACGGACAGACAGACAGGGCCCCTCCTGAGACTCAGACGGGGCCCCTCCTGAGACACAGACAGACGGACAGAGCCCCTCCTGAGACTCAGACAGACGGACAGAGCCCTTCCTGAGACTCAGACAGACGGACAGAGCCCCTCCTGAGACTCAGACAGACGGACAGAGCCCCTCCTGAGACACAGACAGACGGACAGAGCCCCTCCTGAGACACAGACAGACGGACAGAGCCCCGCCTGAGACACGGACAGACAGACAGGGCCCCTCCTGAGACTCAGACGGGGCCCCTCCTGAGACACAGACAGACAGACAGAGCCCCGCCTGAGACACGGACAGACAGACAGGGCCCCTCCTGAGACTCAGACGGGGCCCCTCCTGAGACACAGACAGACGGACAGAGCCCCTCCTGAGACTCAGACAGACGGACAGAGCCCTTCCTGAGACTCAGACAGACGGACAGAGCCCCTCCTGAGACTCAGACAGACGGACAGAGCCCCTCCTGAGACTCAGACAGACGGACAGAGCCCCTCCTGAGACACAGACAGACGGACAGAGCCCCGCCTGAGACTCAGACAGACAGACAGAGCCCCTCCTGAGACACAGACAGACGGACAGAGCCCCGCCTGAGACACAGACAGACGGACAGAGCCCCGCCTGAGACACGGACAGACAGACAGGGCCCCTCCTGAGACACGGACAGACAGACAGAGCCCCTCCTGAGATAGGCGGCGGCCAGGGGTCAGGCCTCGGCCCGGACCGAGCGGTGCCCGCCGCCTGTGTGCCGGCCGGGGCCTCCCTGCCCGGTGCGCCCCGTGCTCCTCTCCGAAAGCGCCAGATGGAGAAGGCGGCTCTCCACGCCCCCCCTGCCCCCCCTCCCGCAGCTGAAATCAGCGCCGGGGAAAAGCTGTGAGTCCGCGGAGGCCGCCATCTGCCGCCCTCGCCTTTCAGGGCCGAGGCTGGACAGGGTCCCCCGCCCCCGCCCCGGGGTGGGGCTGGGGGACCCAGGGAACCCGAGACTCAGGAGCTGCCTGGGCTCCAGCGGGAACCAGGCTTAACTCCTGAGCGGCCAGCGGCAGGGCCTTCTCCCGCCTCGTTGTATGTGTGTGTGTGTGTGTGTGTGTGTGTGTGTGTGTGTATGTGTTAATAGATTTGTATGGATTTCAGAGAGGGAGGGAGAGGGAGGGAGAGAGAGAGGGAGGGAGAGGGAGGGGAAAGGGGCAGGGGGGATGGGGAGAGGGAGGGAGAGGGAGGGGAGGGAAGGGGGAGGGGAGGGAGAGGGGAGGGGGAGGGGGAGGGGGAGGGAGGGGGAAGGAGAGGGAGGGGGAGGGAGGGGGAGGGAGGGAGAGGGGGGAGGGGGAGGGGGAGGGCGAGGGAGGGGGAGGGGGAGGGAGGGGGAGGGGGAGGGGGAGGGAGGGGGAGGGGGAGGGAGGGGGAGGGGGAGGGAGAGGGAGGGAGAGGGACGTCCGGGAGAGGGACACGGTGATGGGCTGCCTCTTGCTCCCGCCCTGACCAGGGCCGGGGTCCAGCCTGCAGCCCAGCTGCGTGCCCTTGGCCGGCCGCGCCTCCGTCCGCTCCTGAGAGGCAGGCTGATGGAGGGCCGGGGCGCTGAGGTCTGTGCTCCGGCTCGGACTCCGTGCTGCTCAGTGCAGTCTCTCTGGTCCTCGTGTGGCCACAGAGGGGGTCTCCGTGCCCCCGGCCCCGCCTGCCCTGCTCCCCACACCTGCCCTCGGCCCCACCTGCCCTGCTGCCCCACCTGCCCCTCGGCCCCACCTGCCCTCGGCCCCGCCTGCCCTCCGGCCCCACCTGCCCTCGGCCCCGCCTGCCCTGCTCCCCACACCTGCCCTCGGCCACACCTGCCCTCGGCCCCACCTGCCCTCGGCCCCGCCTGCCCTGCTGCCCACACTGGCCTCGGCCGTGAGCTCATCTTTCACACGGACCCCCCCACACACACACACACACACACGGACCCACACACACACACACACACACACACACACGGACCCCCCACACACACACACACACACCGGGCTGGCTAGACCCCGTGCCCGCGCTCGCTCTGACCTGCAGCCGGTCTCTGCCTCTGTGACGGCGTTCCTCCTGCCACACGGCAGCCCCCACGTTCCTCCTGCCACACGGCAGCCCCCACGCCGCCCTCGGCGCTGCGCGCTCTCACCGGCTCCGGAGATCACAGGCGTGGAGACATCGGGGAAAGCTCCGCCGTGGGGCTGTGATTGGCAGCCTCACCGGCCAATCCGCCATGCCGGAGGGAGAGGGGCACAGGCAGGGTGCCCGCTCCGGCCCGCGGGGTGGGGTGCTGACGTGGCCGGCCACGTGTTCGGAGCCGGTTTCCTTTCGGTGCCTCCGTGTCGGATGACAGGACGCGTGTGGCTTCTGTATCCTCACGGGAGCGTCTCTCTTACACAGAATAGACTTTTCTTCTCGCTCTGCTCTCAGCGTGGACCATCACACCGCATGCGTGTCCCTCTCTGAGCCCGTCTCCCGCTCATCATCACGCCGGGCCCGGTGATGCGTGCGTGCTCCCCCGGAGAGGGGCCGGTGCACGCTCCCGTGACACCAGAGTCTCCGTGCGCTCGGCTTAAACGAGTGTGCTTTTCTTGAATTTACAGGATCTGCGCCTCCCGTGGCCGACGCCCGCCCTGGCATTCTGGCGTGTTAGTTCGGGCGCAGCGTCCCGTCAGAATGAGCGATGGGTCCCCGGGATAAAGGATGCTCTGAGGAGGCCCCCAGCTGTGGCTGATCACAGCAGCAACCCCGGAGGGTGAGGTGCCAGCGGGAGGGACGGACTCAGTGCCCACGGCCCCACGGCCTGGACAGCACAGCCCGGGGCGGGCCGCGAGGAGGCCATGCTGGGGTCACTCACCCCCTGACACACACACACTCACACACTCACACATACAAACCCCCCCACACACACTCACACATACAAACCCCACACACACACTCACACACTCACACATACAAACCCCACACACACACACTCACACACGCACACGCACATACAAACCCCACACACACACACTCACACATACAAACCCCACACACACACTCACACATACAAACCCCCACACACACACTCACACATACAAACCCCACACACACTCACACACTCACACATACAAACCCCACACACACACACTCACACACCCACACGCACATACAAACCCCACACACACACACTCACACATACAAACCCCACACACACACTCACACATACAAACCCCCACACACACACTCACACATACAAACCCCACACACACACACGCACACACACATACAAACCCACACACACACACTCACACATACAAACCCCACACACACACTCACACACACACACACACACTCACACATACAAACCCCCACACACACTCACACATACAAACCCCCACACACACTCACACATACAAACCCCACACACACACTCACACATACAAACCCCACACACACTCACACATACAAACCCCACACACACACTCACACACACACTCACCCCCCACACACACACACGCACACGCACATACACACACACAAACCCCACACACACTCACATACAAACCCCACACACACACTCACACACACTCATTCACACATACAAACCCCTCACATACACACACTCACACACACACATTCACACACACACACAAATACACTCAAACTCACATACATTCACACACACTCACACTCACACACACACCCCCACACATACACACACAAATACACTCAAACACACTCACACTCACACACACACCAGGGAGAGTCCTGCGAGCTCAGCCTGGGGGCTTAGAAAGACGTTTTCCCATTGAAAGCGATCCCGCCGGCTCATAACCCCCAGCCCACCCGCAGGGCCTGCCCCCGTCGCCCCTGCTCCTCCCGGCGGCCCTGAGCGGGCGGCTCCCGCACCGCCTGGCTCTCAGGACGGAGCCCAGCCGGCCCCGCCGCCCGAGGCCCTGGCCGCTGGCAAACCCTCTGGTCCCACCAAGTGGGCTCCTGTCGGAGGAGAGCGGTCAGAGCTGTGAAAAGACGCCCAGCTTCTCAGCTATCAAAGGGCCCCCCTCAGCCGAGTGCCGGACCGGAGACACACGGGCCACCTCCTCCAGTGCCGGGGAGGGGGTCCTAGCACACGGAACTCACACGTGTGAACACGGCTTGCGTGGCGCTCACCGCCCGAATCACGCCACACAGCTCAGGATATCAGCTCTTTGCGCACACGCTCCACGAGGCCGGCCTGCCGGACGGCGTGGCCGATTGCGTGACTCGCTGGGAACTCTGCGGCCACATGGACGTCCGTGTCCCAGCCGGCCCCCCGCCAGGCCCTCCCGCCACCCGCGCCACGCAGGAGCCGAGGCCAGGAGCGCGTGGCCCTTGGTCCCGGCGTCTGCAGGCCGCGTCAGACGCGTGGCTTCTCACAGCCCCGGGCTCCGTGTTAAGGCTGCGCTGGGGGAGGGGGTTTGGTGAGTCTCCTGTATAAATCAGTGACAAATCCGGGAACTGTAATTCAGCTTCAGAGACCAGATGGGACCTCGGCGTGTGTCTCTTCCTCTGTTCGCTGACGTGGCCCCAGAGGAGAGCCAGCGGCATCATCCCTGAACAGCAGCCTCGCCCACGGCTCTCTGGGGCAGTGCCCACGTGTGCGTGTGCGTGTTGTGATTCCCTCTGTAAGGACTGCGAGCGGGGATGGGGGCACGTGTGCTGGTCACAGGCGGGCGTTGGTGGGGTGCTGGGCGTGGGTGGGGTGGGTGCTGGGTGGGCCGTAGCTTTTTACGTTAACGTTTCACGTGAACACCGTGCGGTGACGTAGGATCAGAGTCCCGAGCCCGCCCGCCAGTCACTGGCCTGCCCGGTGGTTCTGGCCCGCGACACGCAATGGGGTGCTCCCCCCTCTCTCTCTCTTCCTCTCTCTCCCACTCTCTCTCCCCCCCTCTCTCCTCTCTCTCCCACTCTCTCCCCCCCCTCTCTCCTCTCTCGCTCCCTCTCTCTCACCCTCTCTCTCTTTTTCTCTCTGTAAAGTCATTAATTTTTCTATTAAAAAGGAAGCAGAATGGAGAAAAGCTGTGCCGCTGTGCCGGCTGCGAGGGAGCGGGACGCAGGCTCTCTGGTTCCCTGACGGCCGAGCAGGGCGCTGGGAGCCTGTGAACGGCCTGGCTCTCGGCCTGGCTCTCGGCCTGGCTCTCGGCGGCGGGCGGCTGACAGTCACAGGATGGCTGTGACAGGCTGCAGTGCCCGCGGCCGCTCTGCCGGCCCGGCGTGAGGGCTCATCTGGCAATTGATCCTTGACCTTGGCTCATTAACTCCGTCCTCCGGCGAGAGGGCCGGACGGGCGGCCACAAGGCGCCTTTGTTCGCTCCTCTGCTTCTCCGGCCGAGGCGGGCTGGTCTCAGGCCATCCCTGGGCCCGCGCGCCCGGCCCGGAGCTCAGTCCAACGGGGACGGCGGGACCGACACGCAGTGGCCAATGGCTCTGCTCCGAGGGCGGAGCCGGCAGTGCGGCTCAGAAGCACTGGCTCCCAAAGGCGGACGAAGCCAGGTGCACCTCATCCTGGAGCACAACGGAGGCCCTCGGGCCAGGGGGGAGGCTGCTGCGTCAGCAACAGTTCCCCCCGATTCCCCTCGGGATGGAGCCGGGGGTCTCAGGTTGGCCTGGGCCTCGCCCTGAGCCCTGCCTCCGCCCGGCCACCCCTCTGCCTCCCGCCCGGCCAGCCCGTCTGCCTCCCGCCCGGCCAGCCCGTCTGCCTTCGCCCGGCCACCCCTCTGCCTCCCGCCCGGCCAGCCCGTCTGCCTTCGCCCGGCCACCCCTCTGCCTCCCGCCCGGCCAGCCCTCTGCCTCCGCCCGGCCAGCCCGTCTGCCTCCGCCCGGCCAGCCCTCTGCCTCCCGCCCGGCCACCCCTCTGCCTCCGCCTGGCCAGCCCTCTGCCTCCGCCCGGCCCCTCTGCCTCCCGCCCGGCCAGCCCTCTGCCTCCCGCCCGGCCACCCCTCTGCCTCCGCCCGGCCACCCCTCTGCCTCCCGCCCGGCCAGCCCTCTGCCTCCCGCCCGGCCACCCCTCTGCCTCCCGCCCGGCCGGCCCTCTGCCTCCCGCCCGGCCACCCCTCTGCCTCCCGCCCGGCCAGCCCTCTGCCTCCGCCCGGCCACCCCTCTGCCTCCGCCCGGCCAGCCCTCTGCCTCCCGCCCGGCCACCCCTCTGCCTCCCGCCCGGCCACCCCTCTGCCTCCCGCCCGGCCACCCCTCTGCCTCCGCCTGGCCAGCCCTCTGCCTCCCGCCCGGCCAGCCCTCTGCCTCCCGCCCGGCCGGCCCGTCTGGGGGGCGGGGCCCAGGAGGCGCCAGCAGCTCGGCTTTTTCTTGTTTTTGTAAAAACAGGAGATTAAGTCCCTCCGGAGCCCCTCTCTGCCCGGGGCAGGGCCAGGAACCCGAATCCCACCTCCGGCGTCCGGTGTCCGGTTTCCAGGGGGCAGGCTGTGCTGGGGGCGCAGTAACCTGATCGCCCTCACATCTGGGCGCCTCCTCACCCACAGGCCAGAGCGTTTCAGACAGACAGACAGACAGACAGGCAGACACACGTGGCGGGCAGAGGGGGTGTGTGTGAGTGTGTGTATGAGTGTGTGTGTGTGTCTGTGTGTGCGCACGCGTGTGTGTGCAGATTCCAGGGTCCTGGCGGCGTTTGCCCGGGATACACGGTTCTGATCTGCCAGGAATCACAGGTCACAGCTCCCCTCCAGCTTGGTGACGCCCCCCACCCCCCAGCACACACACACACACACACACACACACACACACTCACACACACTCACACACACACACTCTCTCTCACACACACACACACACACACACTCACACACACTCACACACACACACACACACACACTCACACACACTCACACACACACACACTCACACACACACACACACTCACACACACTCACACACACACACACTCACACACACACACACACACACACTCACACACACACACACACTCACACACACTCACACACACACACACACACACTCACACACACACACACTCACACACACACACACACACACACTCTCTCTCTCTCACACACACACACACACACACACACACTCTCACACACACACACACCCTCGGGGCCTGGGCCCGGGCAGCACCTCTCCTGGCCCGGGCGCTGGGGCGGGGAGCTCCCACGTGTGTCCTGAGTGTCTCGTCTGTGGACGGATGTGGTTGTGAGAGACCGTCTCGGGGCAGCGTGCGGGATTCGGAGTGGAGCCCGCTGGTCTCCAGCGTTGAGTGCAGGCTGGTCTCCCTCCCATGGTCCTCACGGAGCCCCGTTGGGGTCGGGAGAAGCTGCACCGCCGTCTGTGCCCTCCTCAGTCTGGCGCCCCCTGCGGGGGGGGGGGGGCCCTGCCCTCAGCGCGGGTCCGAGCCCAGGCCCCTCATCAGCCCGGGAAGCTGGACGGAGGGACAGTGACTCGGTCCTGGCAGTGGGCTGGGCTTAGTGTGTGTGATCAGATAAGCGCTGAGATTCTGTGCTCAGCTCGGCTGCTAAGGCCCTGGCTCATGAATATTCATGGCTCCATCCACACGCTGTTCCTTAGTCTTTCCTGGAGGCTCTCGTGCTGAGCGTGTGTGTGTGTGTGTGTGTGTGTGTGCGCGCGCGTGGGGCGGGGTCTGGTCTGGGCGGGAACCGTCGGGCGGTGACGAAGGCCGTCCTGTGTCGCATAGCCCCACCCCACCCTTCACCCCGGATTCCATCTGACGGCTGCATTGCGTGTAAACTGCGTGTGCGGTGTGTCCCGCGGAACTGACATGTTTAACTAATTGCACCTCCGTTTAGTATCCCGGACCAGCCCGCTCGCCGTGGAAGGACACAGAGGCGGTGAGGGCTCCCCCACAAGCAGCCTTCCCGTTGGAAGGTGGGCTCCTGTCTGGGCGGGGGGACACCTCGTGTTTGTAAAATGGGAACCGGGAAAACGGGTGAAACCCCTGCAGCATCAACCTCATCCGTCACACGGACCAGGAGGACACCTCATCCGTCACACGGACCAGGAGGACAAAGGCGGGCACCGATGGAATAAGTATCTCATCCGCACACCCATCCGGCCTGAGAGTCCTCCGCCGCCTGCCAGCAGGAGGCAGTGCCGAGCCGCCGGGATCGGACCTGCGGGGCAGCCGGGCCGGACTCACAGCTCTCTGTGCGGCCCGCGGCTCCGCCCGGACCGGCCCGGGCTCTCCCGCGGGAAGCCACCGCTGCCTCGGTTTCACCGAACCCCCTGGCTCCCGGCTGCTCGGTGCAGTCTGGTCTGAGGCACCGTGTCCTGTGGAGGCGAGGGGAGAGCGTGTGTCCGTTTCTGAGTAACTTACAGACACGGACGTTTTAAAACCTGCTTCTCTCCGCTCCGGCCAGGGCGACGGCAGACACACGCAGAGGTGCTGGCCCCGTGTCCGAGTCCCCGGCGGGGACGTGAGGGGGCCTCGTAGGTCAGGGGGCGCCCACGCGGGCGTGAGGGACCCTTTAGTGCTCACGGCCCCCCGGGCGGGCCTGGCCAAGAGTTCTGTGAAGAAGAAGGTGGAGACAGAGAAGGTAAACGAGAGCCACACTAACCAGCCCTGCCCGCCGGCTGGGCCTGTGCTGCCCAGCCCCTCGCCTTGGCAGGTCTGCAGCATCGGAGGAGCCGGTTCAGGGTCAGGTTTAGGGCAGGACGGGACCTGGAGCACGGAGCTGAGCGCTGCCTGGAGGGCGGGGGAGGGCTCCTGCTGACAGATCCAGGCCCAGAGGCCCCAGGCCAGGGGTTTCTGTGCCGCTGTGACTGAGCAGAGGTGCTGCCATCTCTGTCTCCCGGCCCGGCTGTGCCCCCGGCTGGTGCAGCCCCGCCTGGTGGGGCTCCCCGCTAGCCCTCAAGCCCAGGCGTGTCTGGCACCCCCTCCCCGCCCGGCTCCGCCAGCAGCTCCCATGGAAATCATGCCTCCAGGTGCCGCATGCATTATTCATGAGCCTCCCGAGCCCTCGCCAAGGGGACCAATGGGCGGTGGCGTCATTAGCATATTCATGACCCGCTCTGAGTGTGTGCAGACCGGGCGCCACCTGGGCTGTCAGTCCCTGGGCCCGTCAGCGTTTCCGTTTCCCTCTGCAGAGGCTGCGTGTTCCTTCCTTCCAGACAGGCCGGGGTCGGAGTTACCCCACGACTGACCCCAGCGAGGGATTTCTCTCAGTCCTGCGTTGTTTCAGGTCCCTCGTCTGCCCTCCAGCTTCTGAACCCAGTTCAGGCCCATGGGGCCTTTTTAAAAACAAACAAACAAACGAACAAACAAACAAAAAACATACATGTTTACTGATGTCAGAGAGGCAGGGAGAGGGAGAGAGAAACAGAAACATCCGGGAAGAGTGAGAATCGTGCACCGGCTGCCTCCTGCACACCCCACACCGGGGATGGAGCCTGCAGCCTGGGGTCAGCCCTCGCTGGGGTCAGTCCGTGGGGTAACTCTGGGCCCTGACCGGGAATAGAACCAGGGACCCTTCCGTCCACAGGCCGAAGCTCTGTTCACTGAGCCACACCAGCGAAGGCCAACTGGATCTTTATCAGCCTCACCGTTCGGTGGCTCTAAAACCTACGTAAAAAATGTGAAACGCAAACAAACAAGCAAAACACACCAGTCCATCTTTCTGGCGACGGAAGGTCGGACCAGCTGGCGGGGAACTTGGTGGCTGACCAGACCCACAGCCCTCGGCCCTGAGCTCCCCGGTGGCCATGCCTGCCCCAGGAGTGCTCCCGCCCCCTCTCCCGCCCGAGCCTCGGAGGACAGTCCTCGCACCCGCGACTCCGTCTCCCTCGGGCGGAGGGAGCTTTGCCATGGTGTGAACGAAGCATTCGGAGCAGATACAGGCCCAAAGTCGGCATCTACATGGTAAACACACGTGTGATCAGGAGGCCGTCGGTGAGATCGCGCCGGGCGGTGTGTAAGGAGGCGGAGGGCTGGGAACTGACGTGGGCCCGGTGAATGGCCCTCATGCCCGCGGGAATCCTGATGGCCTGTTCACGGCCGGCCTCCGCGGCCCCGGCCATTACGGGGTGAAGAGCCGCTAATGGCAGCGTCACCGACGTGAGGCTCAGACGACGGATAAAAAAACCCCCTCCAACCAGAACCCACCAGCTGTCCCGCCGAACACGATGGCAGCCTGTCTCAGCCGGAGCCTGGTTTCAAACGCTCCTGTCCGACGGAGACAGGAGGAGGGTGCTCTCGGTCGCCCCCGCCTGCCCCTCCCCGGCCCGGCCCGTCCTCCTCCCGCTGCGGGGCCGGGCGGCCTCGGTCCAGGCGCCTTCCTCTCTCTGCCCGGGGCTCTCCAGCCACACGGACGCCCCCGGTGCTCCCACCGTGGCGCCCGGCTCCTCCTGAGGCGCCCACGTCGGCCGGGGGGACGGGAAACATCGGAGACTGACAGCCGGAGGGAGGCTGAGTTTTGGGATCAGTTAGACAGAGGCTTGATGGGCAGGAGGGCCCGAGACCAACACAGCAACAGGGACCCTCCCTCGCTGCCTCCTGCACGCCCCTGTGGGGATCGAGCCAGCGACCGCGGCCCACAGACCCCACCCTGATCCACCGAACCCTCCGAGGTCGAGAAGGATGTCTGGGACCTCAGGCTTTTCTGTGTTTTCTCTTCAGAAAGAAAGGGGCCTGGCCGGCGGGGCTCAGGGGCTGCGCGTCAGCCTAGGAGCCAGGAGGTCATGGTTCCATCCCCGGTCAGGGCACAGGCCCGGGGGGCGGGCTTGATCCCCTGTGTGGGGCGGGCAGGAGGCAGCCGATCCGTGATTCTCTCATTGTTGATGTTTCTGTCTCTCTCTTCCTCTCTGACATCGATAAAAAAATATGTTAACAGCCGAAACCGGTTTGGCTCAGTGGATAGAGCGTCGGCCTGCGGACTGAAGGGGCCCGGGTTCGATTCTGGTCAAAGGCATGTACTTGGTTGCCGGCACATCTCCAGTGGGGGGTGTGCAAGAGGCAGCTGATCAATGGTTCTCTCTCATTGATGTTTCTAACTCTCTATCCCTCTCTCTTCCTCTCTGTAAAAAATCAATAATATATATATATTTTTTAAAAAAATATATGTTAAAAGATAAATAAATCCTCCTGTAAAAGGGCCTCCGTGGGTCCGAGGCTGCGGCCGGCAGGAGGGTTTGGGTGTGAACTCCGGGCTGCCTGGCGTTCTGGTCCAGACGCTCGCTCTCCTCCCCGGACTGTCCGCGGCTCCGGTCACGGTCGGCAGCACTAACTCCAATGGCCCCGGACAAGGCCGCTCCCGGCAGCCGCTCGGGCAGGGGGTTCCCAAGAGAACACCCACACGTGGCTGCTCATCCACGTCCCCCGGCCCCGAGCGGGGAGGGACCGAGCGGCTTTGTGTGCGGGACCAGGCGGGGGTGGGCAGAGAGGCTGGATGTGTGGGGAGATAGGACGACAGGGACTGACGCCCCTCACTGAGCGCTCACCACCCCTGAGAGCCTGGGGGGCCGCCCCTCACTGAGCGCTCACCGCCCCTGGGAGCCTGGGGGGGCGCCCCTCACTGAGCACCCACCGCCCCCGGGAGCCTGGGGGGGGCCGCCCCTCACTGAGCGCTCACCGCCCCTGGGAGCCTGGGGGGGGCGCCCCTCACTGAGCGCCCACCGCCCCCGGGAGCCTGGGGTCTGCGTGCACCCGGCTGTCAGCCCCACCCGCCGGTGAGGGCCGCACGGGAGGGGCTGCCGGTGCCGCCCACGGCCTGGGTCCCAGCCGCCACCGAAGACCGTGCTCCGGTCTGAACGCAGGAACGGTGTTTCTCTCTCTCTCCATCTCTCTCTAAAAAATTAAACATTTTAATCTATACACACACACACACACACACACACACACACGGTATGCTCACGTATGAAAGCATGAGTGGGTTTAACCGCAAACCATCACGTCACAGGAAGGGAGCGTACACGTCTGTGCGGTCCCCGCCCAGCGGCCGTGTGTCCCCGTCTCAGGGGCCCCCCCACCCCGCCGCGGAGGAGGCGGCTCCAGGACGGCTCTGCCTCCAGGACGGCCGCTCTCACACCCGGGTCCACTTCGTCCGGGCTCGCGTTCCCGAGGGACACGTCACAGCTCGAAACGTGTCACTCCCGGCTCTGCGCCCACACGCTCTTTCCAATAGATTTTTCTAAATTTACATTCCACCGTAATTCAGCAATCTATGTCTGTGCCAGCCGACCCCCGAGCGAGCTCGGCCTGGAGGTGCATGCGTGTTTTAAAAACCGTCAGTCTCCCTGCCCGGGGACGCTGTGGGGAGGATCAGCCGCTTCCTCTCCCCCTGACCCCTCGTCCGCTGGCAGCGCTCCCACGCCCTGCCCGCGGCGAGCCTGTCGAACACGTGTTCGGCGAGCGTGTGAGCGACGTGTGTCCGGTGACGAGAGGACGGTGATTTATGCTCCCGGTCCCCAGAACCGCCGCCGGCGACGGGGTCGGGATTTATGGGGACGTGTGCATGTCAGCAGCCTTTTATCGCCGATGGAGGAGATACGCTCACCGAGTGAGATTATCCAGGAGAGCAGCCGTCTCTCCCGTCTCCGGGTTCACGGCCGAGACACAGGCGTGGTCTCAGGGCGTTGGGCTCTGCATTGGTTTCAGCTCTCGAATGGGAGACTGGCCGGGAGTGCAGCTGGGGGACCTCAGGCCGGCAAGGGGGCAGTTGGGGGCAAGAAAGGCCGGTGGGAAGGGCAATTAGGGCCGAGCAGGCTGGCAGGCAGAGTGGTTAGGGTGATCAGGCAGGCAGGTGAGCGGTTAGCAGCCAGCAGTCCCGGATTGGAGAGAGATGTCTGGCTGACAGGGATCGGGCCTAAACGGGCAGTTGGACACCCCCTGAGGGGTCCCAGATTGGAGAGGGTGCAGGTCGGGCTGAGGGACACCCTCCCAGTATGAATTTCGTGCACTAGGCCACTTTATAAACTCGAAACCGTGGCCACGGCATCCACAGGGCGTGACTGTCACCGAATCCACGTGACACGCAACACACACCGCCTGCAGCCCTTGACGGCAGAGTGGTTTCCATCTGGAGAGCCGGAGCCGGCGCTGTGGGACGCTGGTGCCGCCCCTCGGGGGCGCCGGGTGGGGTCACCGTGTTCGGGTGCATCTCCGTGTCCCTGAGCCCACAACCTCCCGGGAATCGGGGCCCCTGAGGGACCCCCACCCTCACCGCGTGCCCGCCGGGCCCCGGGTGAGGCTAGGACTGCCCTCTCCCCCGCACGGCCTCCCCCACGTGCCCGTCCCGGCGCCGGGAAAGCGATCCTCTCCTCGGACCCGCGCCAGGCTCTCGGCCACGGCGGGCGGTCAGGTTTCCTCCCCCGTGAGGGTCGCACTGTCCGAGGGCCGCATCAAAGGGCCTTTGTCTCCGAATCAGGAACATAAGCCGGGCCTTGGAGGAGGAGGACTGTGATAAGAGAGGCCTTTGTGGGCCCCGGGAGCCGGTCCGTCCGCTGTCTGTCTGCCTGGAGGTACATGTCCGGCCCTCTGCGGGCCGAGGAGCCAGGCCCCACGGCTCTCCCACCCATACTCACCGGGTGGGGGGGGGGTGCAGAGAGCCGAGCCCCTTGGCCAGCCCCTCCGTGTGCGGCGAGGGCACGGCTCGGGGTCGGAGCCGTGAAAGCCAAGCCTTCCCTTTGGGGGATCAGCAGCTGGCACTTCGGGGGATTCTGACGGGAGAGCCCGCCCGGTCACCCACGGACGCGATGTCGCTGCCAGGCCGGGTTCATCGGCTCGGCTGATGTCTCGGCAATAAGCTGACCTCGGTGAAGGAACTGGGGCCAATCATTAAAAGTAGATTAAGAACAGAATGAGTGTTTATTTCGAGTCGACTTCAGATGTGTTCCCGTGGGAGGATCGCACCTGGATGGTGCTCTGACTCCCAGCGAGCTCTCCCTACAGCGGCAGCCGCAGCCCGGACAGAGCAGCGGTAACGCCCTGACAAAACTCCCGTCTACCGGCCACACTCCCTGGGACACTGCGTGTTAGCCTTTTACATACAGAGAGAAATAACTCAGATATACACAGACTTGTGCAAAATATACGTCGTGTATAACGTACACATGACTTTACGACAGAGCTTTTTCTAACCCGTTACATATTGATTATCTCTGAGCTCTATCTGAACGTGGCTTCCTGAGGATCCACTGAAAATAAAGATGAGGCGCAAAGTTACCCCTGCCGCCTCTCAGCCACCAAACGCCTGCCGCATGGGACGGGCCTGAGACGGCGCCCACACTCCACATCCCGGGCGAGCTGAGGGGCCCGAGGCCCAGCGACAGCGGCAGAGCTCACGGAGGCCCGCCTTCCCACGCATCGTCCCCGAGGAGCTCGTGTCCGCAGCCGCCTGGAACGTGATTGGCGGAGTGCACCTGGGCCCGACCCCGGCCGCCCCGCCCCCGCCTCCGGGCACACCCGCCCCTCTCCCACCCCCGGCCCTGTAACCGGAGCCGGCACAGTTCCAGAGGACTGGGGGAGGCAGGAAGGTCAGGCTCGGGGCGGGGGCACTTCCTGTCCGGGTCTGACTGCGAGGCCCTGTGATCGCTCAGCCGGGGCCGGGGCCGTGCTGGGCCCCTCACCTGGCTGCTCTGCCCTCAGCGCACGCAGACCGGAGACCGGCAGCAGCTCCTTGTGTTTGACCTGGATTTTATTTTAATTTTTAAATTGATTTCCGAGAGGAAGGGAGAGTGAGAGAGAAACACCAGTGAGGAGAGAGAATCATGGATCAGCTGCCTCCTACATGCCCCCAATGGGGATGGAGCCCGCACCCTGAGCCTGTGCCCTGACCGGGAATGGAACCGGGACCTCCTGGTTCCTAGGTCGATGATGCTCAGCCCCTGAGCCCCGAAGCCGGGCTCTCTGCACACTTTCAGAGCCGCCCGAGTGTGCGTCTGCGGCTCAGACCCCACGCCGCCTCGCCCACGGGCTCACCCCGAGGGGAAGGGATCCCCAGGAAGGGGTGGGGTCGGGAGGATCCTCAGAGTGAGGGCGGCAGAGCGGAGGGAGCGGTGCTGAGACCCCGGGAGGCCGTCACCCCGGTGTGGACAGCGAGAGGGAAGCCTGGTGCGAACCAGCTGCCTTTCCCCGGACGCCGGCGTGTCCCAGCCTCAGAGCTCGGGGTCCCCGCCCGGATCTTCCCAACAGCGAGGCGGGGTGGGCCCGGGCCTCTCAGGTCCCCCCGCTGTGAGCAGCAGGCAGACGGGGCTCTGGGAGACAGGCCCCCCCCCAAAAAACCTCAGACGTGAACCTCCCTCCATGTCCCTCCGCGTCCCGTGGCCTCCCTGGGGCGGTGTGTGATCACAGCCCCCCGCCCCGGGACGGGTGTGTGATCACACTCACAGTCCCCCCTCCCCGGGTTGGGTGTGTGACCACACTCACAGCGTGTGGCCTCTGTAAGACGGGTGTGTAACCACACTCACAGCATGTGGCCTCTGTAAGATGGGTGTGTAATCACACTCACAGCCCCCCGCCCCGGGACGGGTGTGTAACCACACTCACAGCACATGGCCTCCCCGGGACGGGTGTGTAACCACACTCACAGCGTGTGGCCTCTGTAAGACGGGTGTGTAACCACACTCACAGCGTGTGGCCTCTGTAAGATGGGTGTGTAATCACACTCACAGCCCCCCGCCCCGGGACGGGTGTGTAACCACACTCACAGCACATGACCTCCTGGGACGATGTGTAATCACAGTCTCCCCTCCCCGGGACTGGTGTGTAATCACACTCACAGCCCCCCGCCCAGGGACGGGTGTGTGACCACTCTCACAGCGTGTGGCCTGTGTAAGACGGGTGTGTAACCACTCTCACAGCGCAGCCGCAGGAGCAGAGCGCGCACGGATGGATGTGGGGGGTGGACCCGGTGCAGCACCACAGCGTTGGGGCGGGTCTGTTCAGGGACACGCCTCCGGTTCCCTGAAGCCCCTCGTCGCCATGGAGACGGTGCTCACCTCCCGGTTTGGTTGCCGCGGCCACGGAGGGCCTGACGTGTCCTGATGTGATGTTTAACCCGTGAGAGAGCTTCACACCGAACGCCCCCTTTGTCTCTGCAAACGCAGCTCTGAGCGGCCTCTCGGGGGCAGGGTCTGACCGGCCGGAGGACAGTCCGGGTCCTCAGCTCCTGGTGTTTGCTCACGGGAGCCGGGCACAGCCAGCTGCTCCGCCCCGTGCCCCGCCCGCCTGGGGACCGCACGCCCTGCGCCTCCCCGACCGCGGTCCCGGGCAGGGACCTCCCTTCCCACCCACGTCGGTCCGTCTGGTGCCGTACGTGCATCCTTCCGATGACCCATCAACACGGCTCTCTGATGTTTACTGATGTCAGAGAGGAAGGGAGAGGGAGAGAGAGAGAAACACCCGTGACGAGAGAATCGCGGATCGGCTGTCTCCGCCCACCCCACTGGGGATGGAGCCCACACCCCGGGCCTGTGCCCCGACCGGGATCGAACCCTGACCTCCTGGCTCCTCGGTCGGCGCTCAGCCAGGGAGCCTGCTGGCCGGCCGTGAACAGGTCCTCTCGGTCCGTGTCAGGGCGGTCCTGGCGGAGGCGGTCACAGGCAGAACGGGCACCGGCTCCCGCCCTGAATCGGGCCCCCGGCACCACCGAGAGGAGCCGTCACCGAGCACGAAGCCGCGCACACGAGCCAGACTCGCCGTGGCGGCTGCAGAGTGCGGGCCGACGGGGGGCCTCACCGAAAGCCCGCGTCCCCGAATTCTGCCGGAAACCGGAGGTGGCAAAACCAGAGGAGCCACTGCCAGCTGGGAAACCCAGGCGCAGGCCACCAGAGACATGGCGCCTCCGTCCGCGGGCAGGGAACTTGCTGGAGGCAGGACCAGACTGTGGACATGAGCCGTCCGCCAGGCCTGCGTGCCGGGGCGGGGGCGGGGGGCTGGACCTCCTGGCCAGGCAGGAGGAGCGATGCTCTGTCCGTTTAAGGGAACATGGACCCCGTCTACCATACACGGCGATGCCGCCTATGGAGACACGGCTGCACACGCTTCACGGAGTTGCCCGCCGAGGACTGTCTTGTAAGGAAGATGCGCGGTGACCTGTGACCTTTGTAAACACACGGAGACGCAGACGGACGGACGGGAGCTGGGCGTGTGCGGGTGTGTCCAGCACCCACCGGCCTCCCGCCGGCCTGGCCGGTGCCGGGTGCGAGCGACAGAGGGAACCGCCTCTTCCCTCACCTCCCTCCTGCCGGGCACACTGTCCCGTTGGCTCCTGTCCCTCCGTGAGCGCCCGGGCTCCCTCACCTCCACGTCTGCCGGGCTCACTGTCCCGTCGGCTCCTGTCCCTGTGAGTGCCCGGCTCCCTCACCTCCCTCCTGCTGGGCTCACTGTCCCGTCGGCTCCTGTCCCTGTGAGCGCCCGGCTCCCTCACCTCCCTCCTGCCGGGCTCACTGTCCCATCGGCTCCTGTCCCCCTGTGAGCGCCCGGCTCCCTCACTCCTCCTGCCGGGCTCACTGTCCCGTCGGCTCCTGTCCCTGTGAGCGCCCGGCTCCCTCACTCCTCCTGCCGGGCTCACTGTCCCGTCGGCTCCTGTCCCCCTGTGAGCGCCCGGCTCCCTCACTCCTCCTGCCGGGCTCACTGTCCCGTCGGCTCCTGTCCCCCTGTGAGTGCCCGGCTCCCTCACTCCTGCCGGGCTCACTGTCCCGTCGGCTCCTGTCCCCCTGTGAGTGCCCGGCTCCCTCCCTCCTGCCGGGCTCACTGTCCCGTCGGCTCCTGTCCCCCTGTGAGCGCCCGGCTCCCTCACCTCCACGTCTGCCTCGAGAAGCCACGTCCTCCCACGGCGCCCCAGCCGTCCCTGCCGCCCCTCCCCGCGTGGCGCCCGGCCCGGAGCGCTGCAGGTCTGTGTGTGCTTGTCATTAAGTGAATTTTCTGGTTCAGGGCCTCTGACGGCGCCAGAGAGATGCAATTAAAGTCACGCTGGTCACGGGGAGACTTGGCACGAGCTTACGCTACCCCTTCCCGAGCAAACCTGCTCCGGAGCTGCCCAGAGGTCTGCTGGCCAGCCCCAGTCCCCAACCCCCAGCCCCCCAGCCCCCAGCATCCCAGCCCCCAGCCCCTCAGCCCTCAGCCCCAGCCCCCCATCTTCCCAGCCCCCAGCCCCCCCAGCCCCCAGCCTCGAACCCGTCAGCCCCTCAGCCCCTCAGCCCTCAGCCCCTCAGCCCTCAGCCCCAGGCCCAGCCCCCCATCTTCCCAGCCCCCAGCCCCCCTCCCCCAAGCCCAGCCCCCCATCCTCCCAGGCCCAGCCCCCCATCTTCCCAGCCCCCAGCCCCCCCGGCCCCCAGGCCCAGCCCCCCATCCTCCCAGCCCCCAGCCCGCAGCCTCCCAGCCCCTCAGCCCCCCACCGCAGGGATTTCAGACGCGGAGGGGGACACTTCCGGGGAGAACGGGAGGAGGAGGAGCCGTGGCTTCTCATTCTGAGGTTTTTATGGAAAACCAGTGCCCGGGGCCCTCTGCGGGGGGGGGCAGCCTGGCCGTGCCCTGTCCCAGTGGGGCGCCTGAGGACACTGCCCCGAAGAGGGAGCTCCCTCCAGCCTCGCGGCCCCGTCCCTGGGGCTGGTGCCTCATGCAAGTCCCCAATTCTGCATCCCCCACCACGCCCGCTGCGCCGTGGCCTCCCGCTGGGGGTCTCTGTGCTGAGGGCGTCCGGCCATTTACACATGAGCGCTCTGTCAGACAGATTGCTAGTCAGTCTGACTGTCCTCACGGCCGGAAGGGCTAACGCTCAGACTTCCCGCTGGGGGTCGCTCACAGCCCCGGCCGGGCTGGATCCGGGTCCCACGGGAGGCAGTGTTCAGTGGGAAGGGTGAGGATCGGACACACGTCAACGAGGTTATGACCCCATAACAGCCTCCCCACAGCTAGCCTCCCCCAGGCTGCGTTCGGCCTGACGGTGTCTATGAAAACCGGTAAGAATGACCGCTGACGCCGCGGCTGAGGGGGGCGGAGGCCGTGAGAGGGGCGCTCGGGGCAGGAGGGGACCCGGCCTGGACGCCCGGGGAGGCGCCCACGGGCCCGGGCGCGGACACAGCGGCGGCGGGTGCTGGGTAAATAACGGGAGGATCAGCGGACCCAGCGGCGGCCCGAGCGGCCACGTGGCCCAGGCTGTTTGAAGTGGATTTGCGTCCTCGGCGAAGACACATCTCTTCAAACACAGCTCGGCGCCCAGCCCCGTCCGAGCAAACACCACACACCGAGCCCGTCCGTAAAGGGCAGCGGGCAGCCCCTCGGGGGCGCTCTGGGGGTGAACGTGTGACGGGAAGGAATTCTAGGAGAAGGAGCGCCTCGCGGTGCTCCGGCTCCCGGCACGGCCATGAGCCGCGGGGGCGCCCCGGGACCGCACCTCCGTCTCCCTGAGGCCCTGGGTTCGTCCGGGAGCGATACGGACTGTGTACTGTCCGCTGTGCCGAGCACAGGGCGGAACCGTCTCTGAAAGGCCGACGGGAGGTGATGGTGCCTCCCAGCACAGGTCTCTGTCTCCACAGCTGGGCCTTTGGAAGCAGGCACAGCCCGGCGGGGGGCTCAGTGGTGGGCGTCCACCTCCGAACCAGGAGGTCACGGTTCCATTCCCGTCGGGGCACAGGCCCGGGCTGCGGGCTCGATCCCCAGTGTGGGGCGTGCAGGAGGCAGCTGGTCCATGATTCTCTCCCATCATTGATGTTTCTCTCTCCCTCTCCCTTCCTCTCTGACATCAATAAAAATGTAGTAAAAGAAAAGAAAAGAAAGGGGGGGGGGGGGTGAAAGAAAAGGAAGGAAAGAGAGAGGGGGGGGGAAGAGAGAGGGAGGGGACCCTGCCTCCGGCCATGGCACACCGCACACGGGCAGGGCGTGAACACACGGGCAGGAAGGTGAGCACACGGGCAGGGTGTGAGCACACGGGCAGGGAGGTGAGCACACGGTCAGGGAGTGAGCACACGGGCAGGGCGTGAGCACACGGGCAGGGCGTGAGCATACGGGCAGGGAGGTGAACACACGGGCAGGAAGGTGAGCACACGGGCAGGGTGTGAGCACACGGGCAGGGCGTGAGCACACACACGGGCAGGGAGGTGAGCACACGGGCAGGGCGTGAGCACCACCGGGAACAGGGTGCCCAGGCAGACACGGAGCGGACACGGCAGAGGACTCATCTGCCCGCCTCACCGTTCTCCCCGCCGAGGACAGCTGCCGGCCGCCGGCCATCTGGCTGTTTCTCAGAAGCGCTGTGCCCGCGCCCTGTGCTCTGTCTTCCTGTCACCGGCTTTGTTGTGCGGCCACATGGCCCCGCGGAAGGTCAGCTGTGGCGAGAAGGAAGCTATCCATCGGACGTGGAGGCAACACTCTGCCTGTCTGTCTCCTGCAGCCCCGGCCACCAGGCCGTCCCGGAACGGGGTGCACGGGCTCCTGGGAAGAGAGGAAAGGCCTCGCTGAGCCCGCAGCCCGCAGCCCGCAGCCCGGAGCCCGCAGCCCGCAGCCCGCAGCCCGCAGCCCCCAGCCCCCAGCCCGCAGCCCGCAGCCCGCAGCCCCCAGCCCGCAGCCCGCAGCCCCCAGCCCGCAGCCCGCAGCCCGCAGCCCCCAGCCCGCAGCCCGCAGCCCGGAGCCCGCAGCCCCCAGCCCGCAGCCCGCAGCCCCCAGCCCGCAGCCCGCAGCCCGCAGCCCCCAGCCCGCAGCCCCCAGCCCGCAGCCCGCAGCCCGCAGCCCGCAGCCCGCAGCCCGCAGCCCGCAGCCCGCAGCCCGCAGCCCCCAGCCCGGAGCCCGCAGCCCCCAGCCCGGAGCCCGCAGCCGGAGCAATGCCCCCGGCTCCAGTGCCCCCAGTCCCCGCTGCTCGGCTGAGGGCCGCCCTCCGCTCCGCTGGTGACCGGGCCATCCACGCGGTTCGGTTCCGGAAACAAGTCCGCTGGAGGGCCGGCACCCGGGCTCTCCCTGGCGGCGCCCTCCCCGGCCGCTGCTTCCCCTGCGGCTCCGGGTCCGAGTGGGAGGCGCCCGGGCCGGGAGTGCAGCGCCGGGGGTTGGGGAGTATTGGCATCGGACCGGAGGCCTGGGCTCGCTCTTTGCTTTGCTCTCTCCCCCTCCTCCTTTTTTATTTTTCATTTTTATTTTTTTAAGAAAGCGCCTTCCCCGCTCAGATTCCGAGTCACCCAGAAGCTCGGGGAAGGCTCGCCGCCTTGTGATCCTTTTACGTTTAAATTCAGTTTTACTGATTCCAGGGGGAGGGGGAGGGAGCGGCACCCGGGATGGGAGGAGGTCAGGGGCCGCCCGCCCCCCGCGGGGATGGAGCCGCCCCGGGCTGTGCCTGGCCCCTGGGCCCTGGCCCCTGGGCCCTGGCCCCTGCCCCCTGGCCCCTGCCCCCTGGCCCCTGGGCCCTGGCCCCTGGCCCCTGACCCCTGGCCCCTGGGCCCTGGCCCCTGGCCCCTGACCCCTGGCCCCTGGGCCCTGGCCCCTGCCCCCTGGCCGGGACGGAACCTGAGCGCCTGGGTCACAGGTCGCGCTCCCCCCCTGAGCCCCCTTTTCCTTTCAGGGGGAGGCCACAGGGGGACCCCGGGGCGGGACCGGCCGCCAGCCCGCCCATGGCCCGCGGACACGGGGTCCTGTTCCTCCCAGAGCCCAGGCCCCGAGACGCACAGCCAAACCTCAGGAAATGGGGGTGCGGGGCGCCCCCTCTCCCAGGCCGGTCTCAAGGTCAGAAGGAGCCCCTCGGGGAGGAGCTGTCAGTCCGGAGCGCTCCGGCCAATGGGGCGGCGCGCTGGGCCTGTCTCCTAGCAACGCCGCGCTGGCCCCGCCCCAGCCCTGCAGCGGCGGAGCCGGAGGAGCCCCTCCCGGGAGCCCGGGCTCAGCGCCCTCCGCCCGCCGCCCCGGCTCCCGGCTCCTGGCCTCCTCCGGCGGCACCGGGCGGCGGAGGGTCTGCACCGGGAGAGGAGGCAGCCCCCCCCCGCAGGGGTGGGAAGGGGCGGGCTCCCGGATGGAAGGGCCTGCCCGGCGGCGTCATGGTTAAGGATGAGGCACGTGCTGCCGGCGCCGGGAGGGGGGTGGGGGCTCCGGTTACCACGGGAACCGAACCCCCTCCCGCAGGCAGCGCGGCCAGGACGCCCACAGCAGGTCCTGTAGGGGAGCCCGGGCTGTGCAATCGCAGCTTCCCGCCGGAATCTGAATTTGGTGCAAAAACACACACATCTCTGTCCCTTGGCGCGGTGCCTGTGCTTCCACCAGGAGCGGGTTTCCATCCGCCGCAGGAGGACACACACGGGGGCGGGGAGGGTGGGGGGAGGGCCGGGCCGGGGCTCCCGGAGCTGCGGGGAGGAGGCGCCTGCACCCCAGCGCGGCCCTTTGTGAGCGGCCCTGCGCGCCCGCCCGGTCCCCCACCTGCGCGGCTGCCACTGGCCCCGGAGGCGCCCCCCCCCCTTTTTTTTTTGCCTTTAATCGTTATCAGGTGTTTTGGGGGAGGGGAGAGTCAGCAAAGACACAGACTCGCCCAGCTGCCCGCTGCTGCGCCTGCACGTCCTGGAGGGCGCACAATTGCCGTGGCTCCGGGGCTGGGCGGCCGGGCAGGGGGCTGGTCTCTGGTCTCTATTATGCAGCCAGCGAACCCCATCCCCACCCCCGTGGCCCCCATCCCCACGGCCCTCACCCTGCAAGCCCTGCACCCCTACCCTGCACAGCCCTGTGCACCCACCCACAGCCCCCCACCCCCACCCCTCACAGCCCTGCACCCCCACCCACAGCCCCCCAACCCCACCCACAGCCCTGCACCCCCACTCACAGCCCTCCACTCCTACCCACAGCCTCCCACCCCCACCCCACACAGCCCTCCACCCACAGCCCTGCACCCCGCACAGCCCAGAGGCTCTCCCTTCCCCGCCCAGGGCCCTGCCCCTCGTCCCAGCAGAGGATCTGCTCGTGGGACCAGAGGCCCCCCCCCCCCCCCGTCACCCCGTCACAGGAGCTTCCGGAAGGAGGGGCAGAGGCCGGGGGACGGGGCCGAACATGCATGTCTGAGGGGGTGGCATACGCGTCTGCTTTGGTTTATTTTAAAGATCTCTTTCCGTTTGGAAAGAAACACAGCAGGTAAATCACAGGATCCCGGCACCTCACACCCACGCGGTGTGTCCTCCGTGGACGTGAGCGCCTTCCTGGGGCTGAGGGAGGGCCGGTCCCACGTGGGCTCAGGGTGGACAGCACCTGGGCTCGTCCCCGCGGCCACCGCACACAGACACACGGAGATCCGAGGGGGGAGTGTCCGCCCTGGGACTGCGCCCAGCTCGCCCCCGCCCGCCTGGGTCCGCGCCGGCGGGCACTGGCCTCTGCACAGGCACAGACACGGACTGAGAGAGGACCATCGGCCACCACCAGGCTCCCTGCGTGGACCGCAGGCCGGCCGCCCGGGAGCTGGGCTGGCGCTGGTTTCCGGGGCGATGATGCAGGAACCCCGGTCCACAGCGGCCTGAGAGAGCCACGACCTCCGGCTCTGCTTCCTCTGAGCCCACGGGCGCTGTTCCGGGCTGTTCCAGGCTGATCCGGGCTGTCCCGGGCTGTTCCGGGCTGATCCGGGCTATTCCGGGCTGTCCCGGGCTGATCCGGGCTGTTCCAGGCTGTTCCGGGCTGTTCCGGGCTGTCCCTGGCTGTTCCGGGCTGATCCGGGCTATTCCGGGCTGATCCGGGCTGTCCCGGGCTGTCCCGGGCTGTCCCGGGCTGTCCTGGGCTGTTCCGGGCTTCCCCACCTCCCAGGAGGCTCCCTGGAGAGCGGGTTCGAGGCCGCAGCCGCCGTGGGTGTGGAAAAGCCTCAGTGACCCAGGAGATCAGACAGACGTTCCCCCAGACGCTCTGTGCCGGCCACGCCGGGGCCTGTGGACTCGTCTGTGGGAGTGGGACTCGGTCCTCGTCCGGCTCCTCATTCCCGATCCTTAGGAGAGAATTCTGCTCCAGGGCTTCCCGAGAGTCTGAACCGTGAAGCCGGGGCCATGAGGTCGGAAGAACGGGGCGGGGACAGGCTGCCCCCCCCCCAGAGG
>CAJEUD010000095.1:37500-61111 GCA_903992545.1 Pipistrellus pipistrellus
ATATGAACAATAAAGATGGATTTAAAAAAAAAAAAAACAAACAGCCAGGGGGGGAAAAAAAAAGATCTGTGTTTTTCGTCCTACCCGGTGTTGCTCAGTGGATAGAGCGTCGGCCTGTGGACTGAAAGGTCCCGGGTTCGATTCTGGTCAAGGGCATGTTCCTTGGTTACAGGCACACCCCCAGTGGGGGCCATGCAAGAGGCAGCTGGTCGATGTTTCTCTCTCATCGATGTTTCTAACTCTCTATCCCTCTCCCTTCCTCTCTGTGAAAAATCAAAACACCCTGCGGGTGCGGGTGCAGGCGGACCGCAGGGCGGAGGGTGCCGGAGCCCTCTCTGCCTCCCGGCCGCGCCCTCTCCGCCTCCCAGGACAGAGGCTCGTGTCGGATCCCCGGATCTGTGGCCGCTCTGCGCCCGGAGGGCAGGCGTCCCCGAACAGGAAAACCAGCCCAGCAGGAGCGGGGCTCCCGGGGCTCTGCCCACAGGAGGGAGTCAGTGCCGAGGGGAGACGGCACACACGCCCCCGTCCGGCCCCCTCCAACCCTAACCACCGCACACGCACACACACACGCACAGGCACACGCTAACACACATGCTCATACACACATCCCGGTCCGGCCCCCTCGAACCCTAACCACCGCACACGCACACGCACACGCGCACACACACGCACAGGCACGCGCTAACACACATGCTCATACACACATCCCGGTCCGGCCCCCTCGAACCCTAACCACCGCACACGCACACGCACACACACACGCACAGGCACGCGCTAACACACATGCTCATACACACATCCTGGTCCGGCCCCCTCCAACCCTACCCATCGCACACGCACAGGCACACGCACAGGCACACGTCCCCGTCCGGCCCCCTCGAACCCTAACCACTGCACACGCACACGCACACACACACACGCACAGGCACGCGCTAACACACATGCTCATACACACATCCCGGTCCGGCCCCCTCCAACCCTACCCATTGCACACGCACAGGCACACGCACAGGCACACACTTATACACACGCATACATGCATGCACATGCACTCGCATGCACACGCACAGGCACACGCAAGTGCACATGCTCACACACAGGCACATGCACACGCACACACACACTCATGCTCACACACTCATGCTCACACACATGCACACATCCCGGTCCGGCTCCCTCCCAACCCTAACCACCCCGCACATGCACACGCACACGCAGGTCTGTGTCCTGACTCTTCTCTACCAGGACGTCCGGAGACCTCCCGGGGGTCTGTCGGAAACGTCAGCCGTCACCCTCGAGCGCTGGGTGCCTCCGGTGAGTCCTCCGCCCACCAGGAGAGGGCCCCCGCGCCTCTTCCTCCCTCGCACCCGCGTTCTGCCTGGTGCACTGAGACGGGGGCGGCCGGCCACAGCCACACCGGGGACCTCATCATGGCCGGCCTCACCGTCCGCAGACCGGCTCGGCGTCCTCACTCCGCCCTCACCGGGAAGCACGGCCACGCCCCGGACACGGCTGCGCCGAGCTACACGCCCTCCGGAGGACACGCAGGGCCGCCAGGAGCATGGGAAGACACGCCTCGCCACGGGGCCCCGCCGCGGAGAGCTCGGGCCCCGTCCTCTCGGCGGGAACGCGAGCCGGTGCCGCCGCGTGGACAGTGCCGGCTCCTCAGACACAGACCGCCGCCACGGCCCCCGCGTCTCCCGCTCGCCCACGGGATGGACACGGGTCTCCCAGGCCTCCCCGCCCTGCGCTGCCCGTCCACACGGTCAGAACAGGAACGGCCCAAACCCACGCAGGGCGAGGGGGGAGCTTCCACCGGGGGCCGCGGCTCCATCCTGGTCAGGGCACCGGCCGGGCTGCGGGCTCCATCCCCAGCGGGGGGCGTGCAGGAGGCAGCGGATCCGTATTCTCTCTCATCATGGATGTTTCTCTCCCCCCCCTCCCTTCCTCTCTGACATCAATACAATAAATAAAAAATAAATTAGTAAATAAACAATTTTTTTTTTTTAAAAAAAAGGACGGAATATTTTATTCAGATGCTGCACAGGGACACTCCTGTTACAGTGGGCTGCTGACCTTTTTTTCCGATTACCCAAACGAAGCTTGTTTATTCCGGAACATCTGAGACGTTAAAAAATAGGAGCAAAATAAAATAAAACCCACCCTCACCTCCCTCCTGGCCGCCTGCGGTGAGAGCCGCCCGCCCACCTCCCAGCGGCTCCGGCTCCGGGCGGCCGAGAGCCAGACAGAGCCTCTCCCTCCGGAGGACGGCGGTCCATCCTGTGTCTGTCCCTGCGGACAGGCCTCTCTCTACGGCACACCTCTGACCGGGACGCCAAACACAGCCCTTCCCCCTCCAACCCTAACCGGAGCTGGCCGGGGCCCCTCGCTCCCAGACGCCACGCAACGTGGAATCAACGAGGTTCTCAGCGAGCCGTTCGGTCATCGCCATGGAAAATGGGCCCGGACCCACCTGCCCAAATGCCTCATAAAAAGCCACGTTTAACGTACGTTGTTTGGCAACAAAGACTCCTGATGGGAAGCACGTGCTGGAGAGAGAACAAAACCGGTGTGGCCGTGGCTGCGTGGCCGTGGCTGCGTGGCCACTGGGCCGCGGGCCGGTCTTCCCCCTGCTCTGCCGCAGAGGGCGGGCCCTGATCCTGGAGAAGGACAGTGTGTACAGTGGCTCATACCCGTGTCTCCGTATGGGCACGTGTGCGTGTCCACAGAGGTCTGCACTCACATGCATGCGTGTCTGCGGGAGCAGGTCCCAAACGTCCGCGAGGAGCGTGAGACAGACGCCCCGGATTGGGTCTCCGGCACCGACACGCGGGACACGGCCCCTCCCACCACCACCACGTGCGGACACCGCCCGCCCCTGCAGGGGACGCTCCGGTCCACGGGACCATCAGAGCTGCTCTCGTCGGCGTCGCCTCCCAGGCGGACAAACACACGAGTCACACGGCCCGCACTGAGCCCAGGCCTCCTGCACGCAGTCACTGTGTCCCCCCTGCCCCCGCCCCGAGCCCCCCAGGCCTCCATGTTGGGGATGAGGAGGAGGGGGGGTGAGGAAGAGGAGGGGGGGGGAGGAGGAGGAGGAGGAGGAGGAGGGAGAGGAGGAGGGGGAGAGAGGAGAAGGGGGGGGGGAGAGGAGGAGGAGGAGGAGGAGGAAGGAGGAGGAGGAAGAGGAGGAGGAAGAGGAGGGGAGGAGAGGAGGAGGAGGAGGAGGAGGAGGAGGAGGAAGAGGAGGAGGAGGAAGAGGAGGAGGAAGAGGAGGAGGAGGAGGAGGAGCGCCTCCTGCAGCAGGTCAGGGACGCCCCCCCTGCAGGGGGACGAGGTGCGGAGGGGCCTGGGCCGGCAGGAGGCGCTCTGACGGGACGGCGCCCTCTGCTGGGCGGGCGGCACCACGAGAGCCGCTTTCCCACGCCCGATGCCGGCATCACCGATGAGGCTCCCCTTCGAGACACAAACCCAGTGACGTTTGTGTGCGGCCGCGCCTGCGGGTCTGACCGAACGGCCACCGAGCCGCCACGGGACAGGGCGGGGACTCGGGGCCTCGCCTCCCACCTCCGGGCGCGCAGGGTGCGTGGCGGTCAGGAGCCGCGGTTCCACCAGGAGCTCACACCGGTGGCGGCCACGGTGTGCCCGGTGCGGGCCTGCCCGGCACCTGGCCACGCGATCCAGGCAGGCGTGTCCGGCGAGTCACTGCCTGCGTGGCATTGAGCCCACGGGCCAAGCGCCTGTCACGGAGTGTCTCCGGGCCCGTGTGCGGCC
The DNA here is from genome assembly GCA_903992545.1 of Pipistrellus pipistrellus. Taxonomy (NCBI): domain Eukaryota; kingdom Metazoa; phylum Chordata; class Mammalia; order Chiroptera; family Vespertilionidae; genus Pipistrellus; species Pipistrellus pipistrellus. The sequence goes on from CAJEUD010000095.1 coordinate 41,275, forward strand.
AGGCCGCCGCCACGCTGCCCACCGCCACGCTGCCCGCCGCCACGCTGCCCACCCCCAGTTCGTGACTGACCTTCAAGCACACCGTGTCCTGGACCCATGAGAGCCACTGGCGGGCAGCGTGGTGGCAGGCAGCGTGGCGGGCAGCGTGGCGGGCAGCGTGGTGGTGGGCAGCGTGGCGGTGGGCAGCGTGGCGGTGGGCAGCGTGGTGGTGGGCAGCGTGGTGGGCAGCGTGGTGGGCAGAGTGGCGGTGGGCATTTTTTAAATGACCAGAGGCACGCATGATCCCACCCAGTCAGGTCATGTCGGGAGAGGGACGGTCGTCCGCCCCGGTAGCTCAGGAGCGAGGACACACGCCACGGCCACGCCTCATGCGTGTTCGCGCTCCCCAAGAGCCTCCATCGGCAAAGGAGCAGCACTAAGCGGGGGATGCGCTGTTTACAGCATTTAAAGCCGCAGAACAAACACTCGGACACCTTTCCGCGCCATCTCAAGACCACAATGTCCTCCACGCGTGGCCATGGCCGTGGAACCCGGACCAAAAACCACGGGCTCGGTGCCGCCGTCAGCGTGGCTGCTCGCCGGCTGCCTCCTCGCCAAAACAGAAATTCAGGAAAGGCCCTTCCTTCCGGTGTGCAGTGCCTGCAGGCGGGAGGTTCGGGAAGACCAACCGCCCGCTGGGCAGGGCTGGGCGCCGCTGTGCCAGCTTCCGGCCCTTTCTGATGCAGCCGCCGCCTCCAGGAACCGGGAAGTCCGCAGGCCGCGGGCGGGGCTGGGCCCATTCAAATGCCGCCCACCCTTTGCAAGTGTGGAATGCGGGCGCCCCGGGCGGCAGCCCCACCCGCCAGGCCCAGCCCTCAGGAGCCCCTTCCCCTCCTCCTCCCGCCGCTCTGAGGCCCCCACCCCGGGAGGGAGCGGCCGGCTGGTGAGGGAGGGCGGCCGGCCCTCAGGCGCTGGGGCATCGTCCCCTTCTCCTGCTCTGCGGGCGCCTGCGGCCTGAGCTTCACCACTGGGGACCCCGCCATCTCTGCCTCCCTCCCTGCCTCTCCCAGCCCGCTGCCACGCTGCCACGGGACGTCTCTGGGGCCCGTGGAGGAAACGGGATGAAAATGGAAGGACAGCCCGCCGGTGGCTCAGTGGTTGAGCATTGACCTATGAACCAGGAGGTCACGGTTGTTTTGGCTATTTTTTTCTCCCAGCTGCTCACTACACTGCCCACCGCCACGCTGCCCGCCACCACGCTGCCCGCCACGCTGCCCACCACACTGCCCACCACACTGCCCGCCAACACGCTGCCCACCTCCACGCTGCTCGCCACGTTGCCCACCACGTTGCCCACCGCCACGCTGCCCGCCACGCTGCCCACCACGCTGCCCACCGCCACGCTGCCCGCCACGCTGCCCACCACGCTGCCCACCACACTGCCCACTGCCACGTTGCCCACCACGTTGCCCACCGCCACGCTGCCCGCCACGCTGCCTGCCACGCTGCCCACCACACTGCCCGCCAACACGCTGCCCACCTCCACGCTGCCCACCTCCACGCTGCCCACCTCCACGCTGCCTGCCACGCTGCCCACCACCACGCTGCCCACCACACTGCCCGCCAACACGCTGCCCACCTCCACGCTGCTCGCCACCACTCTGCCCACCACGCTGCCCACCACGCTGCCCACCACACTGCCCGCCAACACGCTGCCCACCTCCACGCTGCCCACCACGCTTCCCGCCACGCTGCCCACCACACTGCCCACTGCCACGCTGCCCGCCACACTGCCCACCTCCACGCTGCCCACCTCCACGCTGCCCACCACGCTTCCCGCCACGCTGCCCGTCACGCTGCCCACCACACTGCCCGCCAACACGCTGCCCACCTCCACGCTGCCTGCCACGCTGCCCACCACCACGCTGCCCACCTCCATGCTGCACACAACGCTGCCCACTGCCACGCTGCCCACCACCGGGAATCTGTGCTGAGGCCACGGGACGGCTGCCCGGGTGCCCCAGCCCCACGCCCATCAGGACCCATCTCCAGGGAGAGCAGCGTCTACGGGCCACGTGGGGGAGAGCCCCCAGCACTCGGGAGCCCCCAGCGTATCCGTGGCAGCAGGCAGCCGTCTTCCCCTCCGCGTGGCCCACGCAGGGACGGCCTGGGAGACGGACCCGGAGGGGCCTGCACTCAGGGAGCTCCCAGCGCGGCCTCAGGCCACCTGCTGTGCCCAGTGACGGCCCGGACGCCGCTCAGGCCAGCTCCACGGGAGTCACCTGCTCTCTCAGGAGCCTGTCCTTGCATTTTATTTTATTTATTTATTTTTTTAACAAAACCCTGAAGGAATAAGCCTCTGCTTGGCGAGCTGACCCTGCTTGCCTTAGGAGGCCCTGCGGCTCACACACAGAGGCTGGCAGAGGAGCTGTGTCACTGGGAGCAGAGAGGATGCTGTTTCACAGAGTGGCGTGTCATTGATGCGAACACCACGTCCCCGTTCACCGCGGTCTTCTCCGCGTGAGCGCGAAGGACCTCAGAGGCCTTTCCGGAAACCTCTGCAGGCCTGGACCTCCCCGCCGCCTCCCACTTCCTGGACCCCTGCGGCCGTGCGGGGCCATGTGACCGGTTTCAGCCAATGACTTGCCTGAGATGTCTGCCATGGCAACCAGGGATGCTTCAGGGGGAGCCTGAGCCTGGCATGGGGGTGGGATACAGGCCCCGGGTGTGTGGTGGGCGGACCGGGGATTCAAGGAAGAATTAATGATTGATGATTGATTGATTGATTGATTGATGCCAAGGACAGGGACACCAGTGAGCACGTGGTATTAGCTTTTTCAGCCCCAAGAACACAGAACCACAGTGGAGATGAATTCGTTGTGGCCGGAAGTCCAAGTCAGGGTTGGCAGGCGTGGATCCTTCTGCGGGGGTGAGGGCGGCTGGCAGAGACGTCCCTCCCTGTGTGGAGCGGTTTGCGGCAATCTTCGGGGTTCCCTGGCTTACAGACCGTCACCCCAGCCTCTGTCCCCATCCTCAGCGGCGCTCTCCCGTGGTGAGTCTGTGTCCACGTGCCCCTCTGTAAGGAGCTGGCCATACGGGACCGGTCACCCTGCCCAGCGGAGCCACCTTACCAACCCTCTGCCGAGACTGTTCCCAGGCGAGGTCTCACTGCGCGGTCATGGGGGCGATTCAAGCTTCCTTGTCTCTGTGACTCCAAAGGAGGGTCTGAGCTTTCTGGGAGATTCTATGCTTCCATGTGTCTGTTTTCTGCTCCTTAACAAGGGTCTGGATCTCCCCTGCTGCACCTCAGAGCCCGGGCCGCCCAGGGTGTCGGCTGCAGGACAGACGGTGGCCGGGCCCAGGGCCACGTGGCCTGAGAGCACAGGAGCTTGTGGCTCAGACAACCCCCCTCCACCTGTCGCGAACACAGAGGCCTCCACTCGGGGAGCTAGGGCCCATTAGCGGGCTCCACTAATAGGGCAGGAAAAGTAATAGCTGGTAAATATTTTATTAGCATTTTCTGAGCGTGGCTAATGGAAAAACCAGCTATTTCCAAAGTAGCAGGAGTCGGCAGTGGGCAGTGCTCGGCGCCCATGCCCGCTGTTCCTCACGGCTTTCTGTGGAATAACCGCGTGGGCCGCCGTGAGCATTGTGACGTCCCTGTCGTACGTCGCCCCGTGTTCTTTGTGTTTATCTCCATCATGCATCCAGCACTGATTTTCCGTCTCCATCAGAGTCCGTTTATGGCGATGTTAACCTGTTAATGTCTCCGTCTGGGAAATGAGTGATTTCTACATGTTTGGTTTTTGAAATATTAACTACAAAAATGCATTAACTATAATGAGTCATTACATGGTCTCTGTCATCCTGAAGATTATTAGTCCGTTACCAACAAAAATAGCCAACAACAACAAAAAAAAAACCCAAAGCTAACAGAACCACCCTCCATTATAAAAACAGAGCTGCAATCAAGTCTCGGCGACCAGAAAAAGGACACAAAAAATGAAAGCCAAATGCTTTTCCCGGTGATTAATATGATTGGCTGTCTTTAAGCATTGTGCTTTACATAGTTTGGAGTTTTCAAGAATGGGATTAGTGGGACCCAGGAGTAAGTCATTTAAGGTGTGGAACAGGAATGGGTACTAGCCACGGCTCTCCAGAGAAAAGGCACCAGTCAGGTATGTAGATGGATGGATAGGTGGATGGGTGGATGGATATAGATTGATAAACAGATAGACAGATATAGACAGTAATGTAATATGGGGATTGGCGAAAGATAGCTTGATGGGCTGATTAACAGACAGATAGATATGGATCAACAGTGATGTAACATGATGGGGATTGGCAATAGATAGATAGAGGATAGATTGATAGATAGATAGATAGATAGATATAGACAGTGATGTAATATGGGGATTGGCTCCAGATAGATAGATAGATAGATAGATGATAGACATATAGATAGCCATAGACAGACAGCGATGTAACATGGGGATTGGCTCCTGCAATCACAGGGCTGGGAACGCCAGGATGTGCCCCTGGAGAAGCAGGGAGGCTGGTGGCTCCTTCCCTCTCGGTCTGCGGCCTGAGAACCGAGAGCGGGGCTGGACGCCCCAGGAGAGGTGTCCTGGCTGTCCCCGTCGGGGCACAGCCAGGGCCGCGCCTGCTCCTTCTCCGGCCCCGAGGTCTGGAGCGGACGGGTCTGAGCCGTGGAGGACAGCGTTCTCTGCCTGCTGGGCCTGCCCGCCCTGCCGTCCACGGGGAGCCGGGCCCGGGACGCCTCGGAGGCCTGCACTCAGAGGCACATCCAGCCCCGCCCCCGTCCTCGCTGCCGCCCGCCGGGGTCTGGGTGAGGACGGTGTGGCTCCGTGCGCGGCCCCACGGCGTTCTCCGGCTCTGAGTGAGGAGAAGCCAGACGCCCATCTCCCCTCCGGAGGGAGAGCCAGTGCCCGTGGAGGTGAGGGACCGGGCGGAGCGGCCACGCGGCGAGCAGACACCGATGGCGTGGATGAGCGACACTCAGCCGTCAGCTGTCAGCTGTGCTCGGAGGAGGAGCCGCCGAGCGGGTCTGCGGGAACCTCCACGGATGCAAACCCAACCGGACCTCTGGCTGAGCCGGCCGGGGGCTCACCTTCCAGTCCTCCGGGCCGAGGCACCAGCACCCACCGGTCTCTGCTCTGCGGCTCCTCCCGCAGCGCTGGCTCCGCCCGGCTCTCCTTCCGGGACCTCCCGCATCGACCTCCAGAGGGGGGCCGGCCCTTCTCCGTGGCCCGAGCCACGCCCTCGGCCTCTCTACGTGGATGGGGGGGTTTCGGGTAACTCCCAGGGGAGCACTCCCTGCCCAGTGCTGGGGGGGGGGGCACCAAACCACCCGGCGGAGGGGGGGATCCTACGGGGACACCAGCACGTGCACGCCCACCACGGAGCACCCCGGGGCGGGGGGTCAGAGCCTGAGTCCGGCTCTCCACACGGCTCGGCCCACGGGCGGCTCTGGTCCGAGTTCATGGAGAAGCGAGGGCAGTGCCACAGGCCTCGTCCACGGGAGCGGGGCCGTGCTGTCCAGCTGGGCCCGGCGTGGTGGTGGGGACGTGGGCGAGGGACTGAGTGTGACACGGGGGCGGGAAGGGCCCGGCTCTCCGACGGCGGGAGGCTGGGGGCGGGACCAGAGCCCCAGAACCGGGCCACCCGGACCCAGACCGGTCACACCGACCGACGGCCCCCGGGAACGGCGAGGAGAGGCACAGGAGTCTGGGGAGCAGCCTGGGCCGGGTCATGGAGGCCCCGAATTCACATCCCCGCACCCGGCCTTCCCGGGGCCCCAGCAGCGGTTCCTCAGGCCGACCCCCGGCTGGAGGCGGACGCCCGTTCAGGGTCAGAGCCCTCCCCCTTCCTGTCCTTATCCCCGCAGGCCCTGCCTTCACCTCCTGCGATGGGTCACGTCTGCGCCCCCCCGGCTGGGCCACCTGTTCTGATGTTTAACCACCACCCCGGTCGTCTCGGGGAGGGTGCTTCTGAGTGAGCCGGACGGTGCGATGGGCGGGCGTGGAGGAAGGCAGACTGCCCTCCGTAGCGAGGGTGCGCCTGGCCCAATCGGGGAAGACGTTAAGGAAACGTCAAGACCAACCTCTCGCGGCCAGAGGGGGTCCGGCCAGCCGACCGTCCTCCGGCTTCCTGGGCCGCACCGGCCCTTCCGAGCCTTCCGCCCCGACGCCGCTCAGCCGTGGCGTCCCCGGCGGCCGGAGTCCGTTCCCAGGGGCACGGCGAGCCCGAAGTGACCGGCACCTGGGCAGTGACACGCTCAGTTACGATACGACACAGGCGTTTCTACAAAACCAAATTTAATGTACAGCACACACTCACCATGTAAACACGTTTTAAAAAACCTGGTAATTCCACTCACAGGCTTCCATAGAATCGTTTCACAGCAAGAGTCTCAGTACAGAGGGATTTCTGTCGAAATACATTTACACTGCGAACCGCCCGTCGAGGAGAACAGAACAGAACAGAACAGAGAACACAGAGAAGTGGCGTTTGCTGGCACTGAATCCAGCGGCAGCGCAGGCTGGCAGGTCCCTCACTCCCTCCGACAACACGCCGTCCGGCCCGGCCCTCAGCCCGGGCCTCACCCGCCCGCCGGCCGGGTACAGACTCCAGACGCCGCGTCCGTGCGCATGGGTCCGGTCCCAGCCCTCCCGCCCGCCCGGCACCTTCCTGGCCTGACCCCCGGCCCGCGTGAAGCCCGCGTGGGACTCCGTGTCCGGCGTGAACAGCAGTCACCATCCACGGCCGCCCTGGAGAGCAGTCTGTGAGCACCGGTCGGCCGCACGCTCCGCTCCGGCTCAGTCTCTCAGACGAAGGAATTCCTCTGGCGGGAGGCATGGGGGGCGGAGGGCTGGGCCCTGAGCAGTGACACCGCGGGCCGAGGCTGGCGGGGGCTGGTCCCCGCCCCGGGCACAGCACCGATATTCTCCACGTGGTCGGATTTGTACAAAAAAATACATCGTTTTCAATAAATAACGCTTAACTTTACAATTTGATACAGCACCTTTGTCATACACCGTGTGCATACACCGTCATACACTACCCCTGCATGCGAGAGCCACGAGACACGAACTGGCCATGCATTTTCTAGTTCCCCCCACTCCGCCCAGCGCACGCCCCTCCTGCAGCCCCGGGCACGCTGGCATGCAAACCCTACCTAGGTCCCCCCCAAAACCACTCAGACGTCTAACCGCAACAGCCCCAGCTCTCCCCCAGCCCCGAGCGGCTGTGCACGCGAGCTCCCCGCGGCCCCGGAGACGGAGGCGCCGAAACCCGCGGCCCGGCCCCGGCCCCGGCGGCCGCACACGGGCCCCCGCCGGGAGAGTGGGCCTCCCCTACACAGTCCATTCGAGAAAACGCACAACTCTCAAACCCACAGCCTACGTATGTACAGGAGTCCGAGGCGGCCGCACAGGACACGGGAGGGGTGGGGAGCGCCCGGAGCTCGGCGGGCGGGCGGGCGCCCGTGGGAGCCGGGAGCTCGGGGCGGAGGCTCGGTGTGACCAAACCTCTTTGGCGGCGCAGGCCGGCGTGTGTGTGGAGAGAGTGTAGTAGCGCCAATAAGAGGACAGAAACATCGAGGACCCCAGAGTGGGTTTTTTCCACTTTCCCCCACGTTTCGATACACTGCTTTCTCTCGTCGGCAGAGAGAAGTCCGTCTGCACGCCTGCAGGAAAGATGTTTGATCCGACGGAAGGAGGACGCCGCCCGGGCCTGGGCTGCCCCAGACGTGGACCCACCGCCCGCTCCCACCGCCCCACCCCGTATTGCTTTGCAGGATGGTCCCCCGGAAGGGAAGGGGGACCGGCCGCAGCCCCCCCGCCCCCCCGGGGCCCCCAGGCAGTGAAATAGTCCGAGCTGAGCGCCGGCCGAGGTATTGAGTCTGAGGAGTATCTCCACCCAATAAAGTATTACTTCTGTACACGGAACAGTATGGAAGTGGATTCCCTTTGTAAGCCAAGGTTTAGTCTGCACGCTGTGCTTCTTTGGAGTATAAAAATAGGTCTCCTTTAAAATTCTGCATAAGCTCGCTAAAAAACTACTTGTTTGTGAAATTCTCTTATAAACTCACTGCATCCACGTGGAACAGACATGACTCATTAGGCAGCTGATTGAGATAGGTAGTGTTTAAAAAAATTACTGGGGGGTGGGGGGAGCAGGAGGAAACTATGTGAGGAGCCGGGAAAAAATCGGTACCGCGGAAGAGGGCGGAGTTAATGATTCTGTTTCCGTGTGGCTGTGATGGGGAGCCCGGGCTCCGTGGACGGGGCGCGGGCGCGGTGAGCTGCCGTGGAAGAGAGAACCTGCCCGGTCACCAAACAGGGGGGACGAGAGAGCCGGCGGCCACGGCGGGGACCGCGGCAAAGAGCCAGTGGCTGCCAGAAGCCGGGCCTGAGGAGCACGTGCAGGACGCGGCCACGGCGACGGTCGCCAGGGGAACGGGGTCGGATGCGTAAGGCGGGGTCTCGGCTTCTGCCCGGCGGAGGCGACAGACACAGAGGACACTGCGGTGGACGTTTTACAAAACGTGGCCCTCGGGCCGCTGAGAAATATCCTGAAAAGAGCTTCCCTGAAACTGTGGTGAGAAAGAACGTGTCTCACCGACGTGAGCCCGGCCACGCCTGAGCGGTCTCTGCCTTCCTCACGCCGCGGGGAAAAAGCAGAACTACATCCGTCCCGGAGACCCAAGAAAAGCAGGACCTGCACCATGAAGTGTAGAAAAGAGTCTATAAATGGGAGAGTCCAGAAAAAGAGCTCTTCCCAAAATGCCCACAGAGACACGTGTGCCCGCTAGGAGGGAAAGTAAGACTGTACACATCCTGAATCGAACCCGAGAATAAAAAAGCCAAGCTTGCTGGAATACAGCGACCTCGGAGGATGGTTCTGAAGCAGAGCCACGCGCGGCCTCACTCCTCAGAGTCCTGGGCACGCCCTGCGGACGCCGGCGTGACCAGCACCTGCACATCCCCGTGGGGGCCCCCCGCCGGCGCTCCCAGGCTCAGCTCCCCGAGGAGGAGAGAAAAACAAGCCTGGCCTGCCCAGTCCTCGCCTTTCTAAAGGGAAAAGCCAATCAAACCAAACCCACGGAACCATCTGGCTGCATGCACGCATATCAATCCCCTCCCTCAATTAACATCCGAAAGGAACACCCCTTTTCCTGTAACAGAAGGACGGGCCGGTCGGCCTTCCTCACACACAGCTGCCAGCAGTGGTGCACACAGCCGCTGAGCCGTGGCTGGCCTTTCTAACAAAAGGGATGCATCGCGGAGCGTGCGAGCTGGAAGTCTCCCTGAGAGCAGCCGAGGAGAAGCTGGCTCAGGCTCCTCAGGATGGAGACGGAGGCTGAGAGCATCACAAACAGCCGGGCATGCCTCCCCTGGCCAGGCCACCCCCGCCCCCCTTCCCCACGTCCGGGGTTCCCGCCGATGCTTGGTTAGGAGGCTGACTGAGGAGACCGAGAGGGACGCGGTGACACATTTGTGGACGATGGCCAGGGGCACGCACACCTGCCCGTCTGCCGTCTCAGACCCCAGCCTGGGTTCCCGGAGATGGCCCTGCACCAGCCCTGCAGCCCGCGGGGGCGCACCCTGAGGTCTGACGGGCTCTCACCTAGACCATCGCCTGGTTCCCGTGTTCTACCAGGGAGACACTCCACAGGGCTTTACAGACTGTCAGGCCGCTCCGTGCTGATGCCCATTTACCCGGAGGGGCCCTCTCCCACCGCCGGCCCACCCGGAGGAGGCCATCTGCCGGGCGGCGCAGCTGGCGGGCGGGGGCGGGGGAGAGGGGGCCGGAGGCTGAGGAGCCCCTGGGATGGGGGATGGGGAGGGAGGGGAGTGGGGGGAGGGGGAGAGGGGCCGGAGGCTGAGGAGCCCCTGGGATGGGGGATGGGGAGGGAGGGGAGGTGGGATGGGGGATGGGAGGGAGGGGAGTGGGGGGAGGGGCCGGAGGCTGAGGAACCCCTGGGATGGGGGATGGGATGGGGATGGGAGGGAGGGGAGGTGGAGGAAGGGGGGATGGGGCGGGTGGGGGCGGGGCCGGAGGTGCCAGGCCCGGCCATCCCGTCCCGGAGGGGGTCCGGAGGGTCCATGGGGCGCCCAGCTCGGTGGCAGGGAGCGCGGACCCCGGTACACCCTCTCCGGCCACAGGAGGCACCGCGCGGCCATCCGCCATGGAAACGGCCGGGCGACCCCAGGAAGGTGCGGGCTCTGCGGGCGGGAGCCTGCGGGTGCAGGGGGGTGTGTGTTGGGGGGAATGGGGGCCGGCACAGGGGCCCCGGAGGCAGCGGCAGGAGGGAACGACCGAGGCCCCCTTCCCCAGGCCGCCCGCCCGCCCGGGGTGCAGGCGGGGTGCGGGCCGGGCGGGGAGCCCTGGGGGGCTCAGTCCCCGGAAACCCGGCGCCCGCCCCCCGCGGGCTCCGTGTGTGCCCCCCCCCCCCCCGCTGGGGTCCATCGAGGCGGCGGGTCCGCCCTCCACCGCCCCCCGCGGGGCGCGCTCCGGCCGGAGGGGGTGAAGGGCCGCAGACACCCCCGGCCCCATCCCCGAGGCCCAGACCGCCGCCCCCTGCGCACATCCTCCCCAAAACCCCAATGGGGCGGCGGGTCCCCCCACCCCACCCCGCGCACGCCCGGCCGGGCTCTCCGCCCGCCGCCGCCGGGAGAGGGAGGCGGAGGAGGAGGCGGAGGCGGAGGAGGAGGAGGAGAGGGAGGAAGCGGGGCCGGGAGGAGGAGGTCCCGGAGGAGGAGGAAGCCCGGAGAGAATCCTCCGCTCCCGGCCGCCGCCATGGAGGAGGAGGGGACCCCGGCGCCCTGGCCCCCGCCGCTGCCGCCCGCACCGAGCCCCGGCCCCCGGCTGGGCCGCCCGGGACCGCCCATCAGCTCCAGCCGATTTGTTACAATCATGGCCCAGACACAGCTTCCAGCACAGAAAACAGAACAAAGCAGGCAGGATGTCAGCGGAGCGGCGAGTCCGCGTCGCCACCATTTGCTACCCAGCGGGCAAACGGTCTGCACTTTATTCCGATCATATTGCACAGAATGAGGAACTCCTTTCTTCTGCTAAAGACCGGGATCCGTCTTACACCTCCCCATCCGGGCCCCCCACATGCACAGCTTCGGGGTGCACAGCCCTACATGTACACACACACAGGCTTCAGCTCAACAGCTCTGGGCTGGACCGCCGTCTCCGCAAACCTTCACCTACAGATATCCGACCAGTCTCTACATAGCTGTACAGAGTCTGCTTTTCTTCTCCTTCCTTTAAACCACAAGGCCTTCAGATGCAAGGATTATTTTTCAAAATGTTAATCCTTTTAAAACCAGGACAGAACGTACCAACAAACTTGCATGCTAAAAACAAAACGAAAACATCAAAAAAAGGAAAAAATTAACAAAAACTTGAAAGGGAAGAAGTGCCTGAAAGTCTTACTGGAAAAAAACACAGCAAGAAGGTTCCCTTTTCACTGTACAAAAATATGCCTGAAAATATATTAATTTTTTAAAAAGGCTGAGGTCTGTTAGGTATCAAAAATGCTTCAATGCCTTTTGCTGAGGTCTAGGCTGCCTGGCGTTCGGTCCAGGAGGTATGGGGACGGTTACAGAGGGAAAACCGTTGGCAATTAGAAGTCACATTTGTGAAACCAGAGCGGTCGGGTCGGAGGAGGGAGGCTCTGACCCTGGTCAGTTCACAGTTTCCGCGAGCGAGCGGGTGTTCGGCCTGCGTGTCCGAGCTCCCTGCAGCTTTTTGTGAAGGATCGGATGCATAGAAGACATCAGCTTTCTCCCTCCAAAACAAAATAAAATAAAGTTGCAATGGTCCCTTTTTTGTCTTATTTTGTGTGTTTGTTTTCTTAAAAAAAAAAATAAACCAAAAACCCCAAAAACAAACCACCAGTTCTCTAAGATTTCTTAAGAAAAAAACAACAACAAAAAGAACCCACAAAAATATTCTCCAACCACCCCCCTGGCGAGCCGCGGAGCTGCCCGCGGGTCCGGTCGGAACCGCGCCAGCAAGCCCGAACCGCGCCTCCCGCGGCGACTCCGCGCCCGCCCCGCCGCCGCCTTTGTTGCAAATCACGGATTTCAGGAAAGAGAGAAATCGCCGTTCCAAAAACACCTTTTCAGGGGGGCGGGTAAGAAGGAAAAAAAAAGAAAAAAAAGAAATCACAGCTCCAGATTAGGGGTGCAACTACCTCGAGACACGACAAAGGCGGGGAGGGGGAGGGGAGCAAAAAAAAAAAAAGGAAGGAAAAACCTTGAAAGAAAAAAAAAAAGGGAGGAAAAACCCTTGGGGGAAAACAAAAAAAAACAAAAACTATACTCATTTCACTGAAACGCCCCCACACGTCCCCATGCTCTCCCTCCCCCTTTGTGTCCCGGCGGCAGGTCGGGTGAGCATCCTCTCCGCTCCCGCTCCCGCCGCGGGGCCGCCTCCCCGGGAGGGACCCGGGCCCGGGGCGCGGGGAGGCCGGGGGCGGGCGGGCGCTCAGTAGGTGAAGACCAGGTCGGAGAAGTTGGCCTCCAGCCAGTCGCCCGCGATCATCTCGCTGAGCTCGGGCGTGCAGTAGTCGGGGAAGTCGAAGTGCGAGCCCAGACTGCCCTCGCTGAGCGAGTCCAGGTCCTTGTCCACCAGGGACAGGGCCAGGCCGCCCGCCGCGCCGCCCGGCTGCTCGCCGCCCGCGCCCGCCGCGCCCGCCGCCAGGTTCAGGCTCAGGTCGAACAGGAGGTCGTCCGCGTCGTCGCCGCCCCCGGAGGCGGCGATGGAGACGGGGCGCGCGGGCGGGTGCTGCTTGGTGATGTCCTTGAAGCTGTAGTAGCGGCGGCCGCCCGCGCCCGGGCCGGCGCGCACCTCCTCGTACAGGCTGGCGCCCTCGGGGGGCTCGGCCGCGCCCAGCGTGGGGCTGGCGGGCACCTTGGCGGCGCTGGAGCGGCTCCGCGCCGGCGGGTGCGGGTGCGGCGGGGGCGCCCGGCCCGGGGGCGGCAGCGGCGGCGGCGGGTCCTCGTCCTCGTCCGGCTCCCGCTGGAGGCGCAGCGGCGGCGGCAGCTCGTCGGCGTCCTCGTCGTCGTCGTCGTCCTCGTCCGGGAACGCGCCCCGGAGCGCCCTGGCCGCGCCCCCCGCGCCCGGGTCCGCGCCCGGCGCCGCCCGGCCCGCGCCCGCCCTGGCGCCGGGGCCCGCGGGCGGCCTGGGCCTGGCGCTGCCCTTCCTGCCGCCGGGGCCCCGGGCCGCCCGGGCGCCGCCCGCCGCCGCGCTCTTGTCGGGGCTCGGGCCGGGCCGCGCCGGGTCCGCCTTGGGCTTCTTGCGCGGCCGGTACTTGTAGTCGGGGTAGTCGGCCATGTGCTTGAGGCGCAGCCGCTCGGCCTCGCGGATGAACGGCACCTTGTCGCCGTCCGGCAGCAGCTTCCAGCGCTTGCCCAGGCGCTTGGAGATCTCGGCGTTGTGCATGTCGGGCGCCTGCTCCATGATCTTGCGCCGCTCGATCTTGGACCACACCATGAAGGCGTTCATCGGCCGCTTGATGTGGCCCGACGCCGTGCGGCACCAGTCCGGGTCGCCCTCGTCCAGGCCCGCGGGGCTGCCGGCCGCGAACTCGCCCTCCTCCGTGTCCGGCGCCTCGCGGGGCAGGCGGCCCTCGGCGCCCGCGCCCTCCGCCGGCTGCTGCACCATGGTCCGCGGGGCCGCGCGCTCCGGCCCGCGCCGCTGGGTCCCGGTCTCGGTCTCGGTCTGGTGCGGAGGCCCCCCGCCCCTGCTCGCCCCTCCACCTTCCCGGCGACCTGCAGAGTCCGCGGCGCCCCCCGACCGCCCTGCCCGGCTGCGCACACACCGGGGGCGTCGGCTGTGACCGGGGAGGCGGCGGCGGTGGAGGCGGCCCGGGAACCCTCTCCCTCCGGCGTGCAGCTCCCGCCGCAGGCGCGCGCTCCTCCTGCGAAAAGTTGGGGAGTCTCTCCCAACTCGTTATCAGGGTGTCATGCGGGTGACGTCTCTCCCCGGCCGGCCAATGGCTGCGCCCAGACACGCCCCTCATTAGCGGCGAGGCCCCGCCCCCGCCCCGGGCCGCGGTGCCAGGATGGAGGCGGGGGCGGGAGCCCGTCTGGAGACACGTTATTTTTAAAAATCCGTGTGTGTGTGTGTGTGCGCGTGTGTGTGTGCGCGGGGCGCCTCTGCCCGGTGCGGGGCCACGGGCCACCCCGCGGCCGGCCGCCAGTCCCGGAGCCCGCGCGCCCCGGGGCCCGGAGAGGCGGGTCCCGCGGAGCCTTTGTGCGGGTCCGGGGCCGCGGTGGAGCCGCCGGAGCGGAGCGCGCCCCCCGCCGGGGCGCACGCGGGCACGCGCACTGAGATGGCGGCGGGGGCGCAGCTGCTCCTCGTGCGCCCGGGCCCCGCCGCCGGAGCCGCCCGGAGGTGGCGCTTCAACCCCGCGCCCGGGCACGTGGCTCCGCTCCCCGCTCTCCTTGTTCTGGGCCCCGGAGGCTGAGGCTCCCTCCCCTCCCCCGGCTGCAGTTTTTCAGTTTTGTCCTTTTTCTCCATCTGTGCCCCCTCCTCGTGGGGCTGGAGACCCCGCGGTGCGGGCTGGGCCGCCCTGGCCCCGCGCGCCCCGCCCCCGCCCCGCGGCGGCCGGAGTAACGGTCAGCGGGCTGGGCCGGGCCGGGCCCCGCGTTCGATCTGGCCCCTCCCCGCCCGGGGCCGGGTGCGGCGGGCGCTGGGGCTCGCCCGCCTCGCACACCCCGCGCCCCGGCGTCACTCCTCCCTCCCTCCGCCCCCCTCCCCTCTCCCCCTCCGGGTCCGCCCTCCCCTCCGGTCCCCTCCCCCAGCTCCGCGCCTTCCCGCTTCCTCTGCCTCGAGCCCCCCTCTCCTACTCCTCCAGGAGCCCGGCCCCGCAGGTTCAGCCGAACCACATGGATCAAAGGGAGCCCCAGGGGCACCCCGAGTTTCCGGGGGAACAGCTCCTGGTCCCGGGAAGGGGGATTAGGGAGAGCAGCGCGGAGGCCGGCGGGCCGCCTCTTTGTGTCTCTCCTCGGTCCCCGCCGCCAGCTGCTCCGGCGGCGACGAGAGAGCAGCGCGCCTCCCCCTCAGCCGGCGTCGTCACCCCGGCCCCGCGGCCCCCGGTCCCGCCTCCGTCCTCGCAGACCCCCATCTCCGCGGACCCCCGTCCCCCGGTCCCCACCTCCGTCCCCGCAGACCCCCGTCCCCGCCTCCGTCCCCCCCCCGTCCCTGCAGACCCCCATCTCCGCGGACCCCCGTCCCCCGGTCCCCCTCAGCCGGCGTCACCCCGGCCCCGCGGCCCCCCCCTCCGCCTCCCCCCCGTCCCCACCTCCGCGGCCCCCCGTACCCCGGTCCCCCCGTCCCCTAGGGCCCCCCCCCCGTCCCCTAGCCCCCGTCCCCCAGTCCCCGCGCGGCGCGGGTAGCTCGGCCCGCCCCGGGGACCGGCTCGCTTGGCCGCAGACTCCCCACCCGCTGCCGCTCACCCCCCCCCCCCCCCAATGGAGAGACTGCGCCCCGGAGGGCATCTGTCCCCGGACCGAGTCACCGCCGGCCGGGCTCAGGCCGCCGCGTTGTTTGAAAAGAATTTGCCGCCACCCCATTCCCCGCCCCCATCCATCCCGGAGAGACACCACAGCCAATCCCGGCCTCTCCTGCCGGACGGCCCGGCTGCTGTTTGGAGCCGGAGGAGGCAGCGGGCCGGGGCCGGGGCCGGGGGCCGAGGGCGGGGAGCCCCAGGCGGGGCCGGAGATTCCCCTTCCCGCCTGCGAGGCCGGCCTGCACCGCGGCCGGTCCTGGGCCCCCTCCCTCCGCCCTGGCCGGGCCCGTGGGGTGGAGAGGGGAGGGGAGGGGAGGGGATGAGAGGGAATGGACATCCCCCACTCCCCAGCACGGGCAGGCCGGCGGCTCCCCCCTGGAGATGAGCTAGCCTCGCAGTGTTTTCATGCAGCTCTGCCTGCACCAGCATCTTAGGCTGCGGGGGAATTGCATTTGGAAACCATGGGCAATGGACACATACAGTGTGTGCCTTCCTCCCCGCGAGGCCCATGCTGAGCCTCAGGGGGAGATAGAGAGGGGGTGCTGGGGCGGGGGACGACCGAAAACCGTGGTTATGCTACCCGGCTCCTCTCCCGCAGACAGTGTGGCTACAATGTGCCTCTCCGGTGGGAGCTGGGCGGGAGCTGGAGGGGGGGGGGGGGCTGGGTGCCCTGGGGAGGTCAGCCAGCTCTGCAGAGGCCGGAGGGGGGGAGCAGGAGTGTGTCCAGGTGTGCAGAGCGGAGCCCCCCTGCAGACTGCGGACAAAGTAACACAGTTTTCAGGAAGAATACCCTGGTGGCTGTTGGGCAGCTGGCTCCCACCCCGCACCCACCCACCACCACCTTCAGTGTAGCCACGCGCGTGAGGACCAAGGAAAAGACACTAAACACTCCTCCTCCGGATGCCGCTCTGTGTCTCCGGGGAAATCTGAAAAAAAGTACCGTTTCCGGCTAACAGGAAGGTGTGGTGACGGGATCACTCCGTCCGGACAGAGCAGAAGGGCCCGGCCACGGCCGCCGCGGAGAGGCTCAGGGCCACACACAGTGCGGGTCCTCAGGGTGCGCCTCCTGCAAAGCTGACGCGGAGAAACGGACTGGCTTTGCTTTTTAAAAAGGGCAGGAAGTGTCTGGAGCATCAGGCCTCTCTGTGACCCTTCACAGCCAGCACGCCTTCATTTCTGTGTGTCATGTCACTTGTTCATAAGCAAGGCCTGCCGTGTTCCTACCACATAAACATTTGTGCATCTATATCCAATACTCAACACACACACACCACATGCATAGGCACAGGCACACCAAACATGCGCACACACACCACACATGCACAGGCACACTCACACACACAGGCATCACAGGCACACACATGCACATGTACCACACACACACACACACACACACACACACAGAGGCACACGCTCTCGGCTTCCCTGCCCTCCGGTGTTCCTGCCATGGGGAGACTTAGTACAACACACCTGCTGATGGGAACAGAAGCACAGGAGCCGGGCCGGCGTGGCTCAGTGGTGAGTGTCCACCTAGGAACCAGGAGGTCATGGTTTGATGTTCACGGTCAGGGCACATGTCAGGTTGTGGGCTCCCTCCCCAGTAGGGGGCGTGCAGGAGGCAGCCGACCTATGATTCTCATCACGGATGTTTCCCTCTCTCTCTCCTCCCTTCCTCTCTGAAATCATTAAAAATAAATTTTAAAACAACAGAAGCCTGGGCGCCGGTTCCTCATGGGGACCCCCCAGCCTGAAGCCCTGAGGCCCCCGAGGGGAGTGTTGCGGTCCCAGCACCCACAGCCGAGGCTTCGCTCTCCAGATGCTCCCGTTCCCCTCACCATGCTCTGCGCGTTTGCATCCAATTGTCCACCTGGCACTCCCTGCGCTCCGCCCCCTCAATGCTGCCCCCGCCCCCGACACAGCCGCCCGGGACAGTGCTCCATGGAGGCCCGGTCATGGGCCATGCAGCCAGGGCAGGGCCCGGGACCCTCCTTCACCCGGGGCACGCCCATCACGGCCCACTGCACACTGGGCGCTGCAACACAGACGGCGGGCCACAGGGGAGTACAACACGGTGCTCACCACACACGGCCGGGGACCGAAACACACCACACACGGAACCAATCAGAGTGTTTCCTGAGCTACGTGGAGCCAATCGGCGTGTTTCCTGAGCTACGTGGAGCCAATCGGCGTGTTTCCTGAGCTACGTGGAGCCAATCGGCGTGCACAGTTGGGGCACCCTCATATGTCGCCCTACCTCCAGGCGGTCACTGTCCCCTCGCCGGCTCGCACGGGCAGCCCTCCGGCCTCTGCGTGCCACGCTGAAGTGTGAGCGTCTTACCAACACCCCTCCCCCCGGGTCCTCTCAGGGTCAGTCACCCCGTCTCAGTGTGGCCGCCTCCTGGGGGCTCCCGCTAGGAACCGGGCAGGACCGCCTGCTCACCTTCTACAGTGCCGACCCCCCTTCCCCCTCCTTCCCTCCCGCTGGGAGAATCCTCCTCACCAGAGGGGCGTGGTGCTCAGGAGAAAGGGAGTGCTCCCTTACACCCCATTTTCTTAAACATTTTACTCTCTTAAGACATCAGGGTTTCAGATCTCAAAGCCAGGAGGAGCCTGACGGGCTGTTTCCTCCTGACCCTGGTGACTCAGGAGCCCGGGGTGCTGGGGGCTCGGAGCCCGGGGTGCTGGGGGCTCGGAGCCCGGGGTGCTGGGGGCTCGGAGCCCGGGGTGCTGGGGGCTCGGAGCCCGGGGTGCTGGGGGCGGGGGGGTTGCTGGGGGGTGGGGGGGGCCGGGAGTGTAGACTGCGTGACCCTGAGGACACACCCGGCCCGTTTCCATGCCCTTCGCCCCTGAAGGCCTGCCCTGAGGGTGAGGGTGCCCGTGCCCGCCATAGGGGGCGCTTTCCACAGAGCGAGGCGGCAGGGCTGACCACGGGCCCGTCGTGGCGTGTGGCTTTCATTTCACTCTTTTATTTACTTGATGTGTTTACGGACGCCACCACGTGAGCTCCCTGAGATGCCACGGTGCTCGCAGCAGAGCAGGGCAGGGCAGGGGCCCGGGGAGGGAGTGGGGGTATGCAGGCCCAGGAGGGACCTCAGGGCCAGAAGCCACGCCGCTGGGCCCAGAGCAACGGAACGGGGCCACGGAGACGCGCAGGAGCCCGTGGAGCTGACGGGCACGGACGGCCACGGAGCCACGCAGCTGCCACGTCACGGCGCCTGGGCTGGAAGCTGCTGGTGAGAATCACCCTGGCTCCAGTCCATTCGAGGAGGTTTTCTCCGCTGTTGGCACCTCGTGGTGGAGCCGGGAAGCCGCCGTTGCTCAGGTTATTTACCGCGTGTTCCTGGGAGCGCCGATCCCCGTCCTTAGAGAGAGAATGTAGTCTGAGGACACCCTGTGTGGCCTGGGCGTCACCGCGGCCTGGCCTCCTGGTCAGTGAGACGGGAGGCTGCGGCCGGGGTGCTCTGGGCGCGGGGGGAGGGGGGAGGGGGTGCTCAGTGCCGAGGGCCGGGGTTGAAGGCCAGGCCTCCCTGCGTGGGCCCCGCGTTCCTGGCGTGGGCGCCATCGCTGGTGTTCAGTGTGGACGGACGTCCGTTTTGCTGCTAAGTTGCTGTGACGAGTGTTTGAAAGCCGCGTTGCCACGACTACGGATGCACGGACGGACGGACGGACGGCCTCTCTCCCTAACCGGCTCCCAGCTCCTGAGGGCCTCTGAGGGTGGGATGGACTCCGTGCGGGGTGGAGCGGGGGCATGTTGGAACCCAACACACGGGCAGCGAGAAAGACTCACTCTGACACCCTGGCCGGATGCCAGGCGGCCCCTGAGCCGTGGGGGGAGGAGGGGGAGAGGAGGGGGAGGCGCGGGGTGGGGTGTGGGGAAGCTTGCACACGAGTGGCATCTGAGCCCCAGAATTCCGGGAGCTCACGCCCTCCTCCCACGGAGAGGGACACAGCCCAGCCCCGGCCCGAAATAGCCGGCCTGACCCTCGTGGCATCAGAAGCAGCCGCTGGGCGGCCCAGGCAGCAACGCGGCTGCTGAGGGTGTGTGTTTCCCTCCGACGAGGGGCCGGCAGAAACACTTCTTTTTACCTTTTTTCTTATGAAACAAGCGATGGGGGTTAGGCCGACAGAAACACAGAATTAAAATAAAACGGCAGGAATTACCCACAATCCCACCGCCGGGATAAGCACTGTCACCATTCTCCAGGAGCGTCCTGCGTCTGTGAATACGTGCACCGGGGACAGCGCCCTCAGTCTTTGTAATTCACGCAGCGAGGGCCCCCGGTCCTCACGTCGGGGTCAGCCTGT
>CAJEUD010000096.1:0-60672 GCA_903992545.1 Pipistrellus pipistrellus
GGCACTATTTGAAAGCCAGGCTTTGGAAGTCTTTAAGGGAAAAGCTCCAAATTCAGTGCGTTATTGGGGCATAAAACAGTCCAGAAGGCACAGAAATTAGTGTAATCGAAATGCCGTTTAAAAATGACGGGGGCCCAGGAGTGGCTTAGTTGGTTGAGAGTCGGCCTGGGCTCCCAAAGGTTGCCGGTTGATTCCTGGTCAGGGCACATGTCTGGGCGGCGGGTTCGATCCCCGGTTGAGGCGAGTAGGGAAGGCAACCAATTGATGCTTTTCTCTCACATCGATGTTTCCCTCTCACTCTCCCTCCCTTCCTCTCTCTAATCATGTTCTCGGGCGAGAATTAAAAAATAATAATATTTAAATAAAAACGACTGGATGGAGCGACAGGAATGTTACTATTTGTTCTCTGCAGGCGGTATGAACAATTTATTTTAGACTTTTCCGACATCAGAATTCGCTACATGACTAGGGAGGACACTGAACTTGCACTCAGGTCACACTGCGAAAAGCAACCTTCATTAAACAATAATTACAACGTACAAGGAGAGCTCTGCAAACAGTCCCGGGCCAATAAAAGAGAAAAGAAAGAACGCACCTACTGAAACAAGTAACGGTACTCACAGTCATCACTGATTGGCTGCTGTAGCTCCCCGGGAGGCGGGACTGTGCCAGGAACTTCCGGGGCGGGGCCTCGGCCGCCGCCGCGCGCGGTCTCCATGGCAACCAGCGGGGCCTGCGGGAGGCCCACTCGCCGCCGCGCCGGCCCCGCCCGCACCCAGGTCGCGCCGCGACCCGCCCTCCGCGGCGACCCCGGCCCCGCGCTCCCGCCCCGCGGCCCCGGCCTGAGCTGACCGGAAGCAGTTCCCGAGGCGGCGGCTGACGGCCCGCGGCCCCGATCGCGCCATCCCGGCGGCGGCCCGCGCAGCCTGCGCCGCGGAGGAGCCGGAGACAGGTACGCGCCGCGCCCGGCCCGGCCCCGCGCAGGTGCGGCCGCCTTTGTTCTGCCCCGGGCGGCCCTTGGCCCTCCCGCGCCGCGTGCCCCGCGCCCACCCCCTTGTCTGCAACGGAAACCCTTTAAAAAGCCTCTTTCCACCCGCAGGCCGCGGAACCAGCCCGCCTCCCGTGCGGGCGCCGGCCCGGCGAGGCCCGCGATAGAGGAGCCGGAGCCCGGGATCCCCGAGGCCTGACCACCTGCCCGCCCGGCCGCGGGGCGTCACCTCCGGCTGGATCCGTCCGCCCCGCCTTCCCTCCGGGCTGAACCCACCTGTCCCCGCACCCTGCCCGGGTGCACCCACTTTCAGCACCCAGACCTCCGGTGCCGGGCCACCCAAACCAGGCCCTTCCCCACCGGTCCGGGTGGGACCTCCGCCGACATGGTGCAGCCCCAGACGTCCAAGGCCGAGCCCCCCGCCCCCGCCGCCGCCGGCGCCCCGGTGGACGACGTCATCGACACCCTGGCCTCGCTGCGCCTCACCAACTCGGCGCTGCGGCGCGAGGCGTCCACGCTGCGCGCCGAGAAGGCCAGCCTCACGCACATGCTGGAGGGCGTGATGGCCGAGCTGGCCCTGCTGCGCGCCCGCGCCCGCGTCCCCGGGGCGCTGCAGATCACCCCGCCCGTGTCCGCCATGGCCTCCGGCGGCGCCCGGCCGCTCACCACGCCGCCCACCTCGCTGCCCGAGCCCTTCGCGGGGGACCCGGGCCAGCTGGCCGGCTTCCTGATGCAGATGGACCGCTTCATGATCTTCCAGGCCTCGCGCTTCCCGGGCGAGGCGGAGCGCGTGGCCTTCCTGGTGTCGCGGCTGACCGGGGCGGCGGAGCGCTGGGCCGCCCCGCACATGCAGCCCGGCAGCCCGCTGCGGAGCGACTACCAGGCCTTCCTGGCCGAGCTGCGCCGGACCTACAAGCCCCCGCTGCGCCGCGCGCGGCGCGCCCACGCCCGGAAGGCCTCCGCCTCCCACCGCGCCGGGCGGGAGCGCCAGGGGCCGGGCCGCCAGCCGGCCGCCGCGGGCCCCCCCTGCCCCGTGCACCCCGCCGCCAGCGGGACCGGCCCGGCGCCCGCCCTGCCCGCCCGGGCTCGGAACCTTTAGGAGCCGCCACCACCGGCCTGGTGGCATCTGCAAACGCGCTCGGGAGCAGCGCCCTCTGCGCGCAGAGGTGTCCCCGCAGCAGAATCGTTCTCTAGAAGCCTCCCCGCCTGCCTGCCTCTCCGGACGGTCCCGCTGCACCCCCTTGGGCTCCCCAGCACCCCTCCCTTCCTCGTGGTTGTGCTAGCTGTGTCCCCGCCTCGGTGCATGCTTCCCTCATGCTTGCAATGCCAGCTCCTCTGTGTCCACAGCTCAGCTCCCGTCCAGGCCTCTGCTTCCTGCTCCTCCCGCCTACCCTCCCAGCCCGCCGCACAGATGCTCCGTCCGCCCCTGCAACTCCCACCTGGCGGCCCGTTCTCACCGACACAGCCTGTGCCCAGGCTGGTGGGGACCTGGACCCGGAGCCTGGCCTCCCGCCATGAGTGACTGCAGTCCTGCCAGGGTCCGAGGGGCAGGCAGCGCTGTCCTTGCGGCCCAGTGGTCACTGCTGGGAGTGTGGCTCCAGCACTTCGGGGCACGCTTCCCTCTGCCCTGACATCGCGATCTCTGTGCCCCCAAGGCCACTGGTACGCCCGGATGCGGGGAAGGGAGACACCGGAGGGTGCCCTCCACGGGGCCGGGCTCAGCTGTGTGTTTGGCGGCGCAGACTCCCGGCCTGGAAGCTGCCGGCAGGAGAAGGAGACGGACTGGGACCGCTGGGCAGCTCCCTCGGCTGTGGCGTGTGCAGCCTGTGGTGCCCAAGCCCCTCTGCCGGCTGGAGCCTGGACGCCGGGCTCATTCCACCGCCCGGACCTCCAGTGGAACGGCCGCAGCTGCTGGCGCAGTGACCCCTCCTCCGTCCGCGTCACTTGGTCCCTCCTCCTCCTCTCAGTGACAAGTGGCCTTCAGCTCAGCCCCTCGGCCCTGCAGCATGTCCAGGTCTCAGAGTCCCTGGCCTGGCTGTCCATCAGCTGCCCAGCTTCGTCCAAGAGAACATGGACGTCTGGGAGCACTGCGGGAAGGGGCCTTGGCCCTGGGGACGGCCAGGCCTGGGTGGACTACCCCGTCCTCACTGACGGCAGCGGACACTCCCGTCGCAGGCCTGAGGGACAGCCGGGCCTCAGCGGGGGACGGCCTCGCGCTTCCTCACGGCGCCCAGAAGTCACTTGGGGGGTGAGGCTCCGCTATGTTTGGATCCCAGCCAGACTCCATTGGCTTTCCCACGGCCTCCTGGACGTGGGGGGCCGGGGGTGTCGTACCCTGGCACCTCCGCCCCTGCCCTGGGCCGGCTGCAGAGCGGCCGCTGCCCCCACCCAGAGACAGGCCTTAGGACACCCAGGCCGGGTGCCGGGCCATCCGGCTTCCTGAGAGTCAGTGACGCGGGGACAGTGCCCGGCCTGACCAGCCCCGCCTGGCAAGGCCAGGGGTGTGCAGCGGCTGCTGCTCGGGGGTCACCGCCTCCACTCCCTGTGACCCCGTTAGCCCGTCGCCCCGCTAATCTACTGCCTGCACGCAGGCCCCAGGCCCTGCGTCCTCCCCGCGCCCAGGGGACATGGTGCTCAGTAAGCGTGCCGGGGGCCCCAGGGGAGCCCCGGTTCCGGGCGGCACCCCGGGGGTGTGCCTTCACTCTCAGTGCTCGGCTCTCCTGCCTGCCCGTCTGCCAGTGCAGGGGCCCAGAGGAGGGGTGCAGTGGCACCTGGGAAAGGACGCCCGTGGGTTAACACCTGGAAGGTGCCTGGGTGCCCGGCCCAGCCAGGGTGGGAGACCCAGGGCGGGCAGGGCGGGCACTCTGTCTCAGCAGCCCTGGTCTCCCGTGGTTTGTAGCCATTCTGCTGGCAGCTGCAGAGTCCTGTCCGTCACACCGCTCACAGCAGGACGAGCCCGTGGCCGGGCACGCGGGCCGCCCCCGGCGTCACCGGGCCCTCTGTCCGCGGGTGTGCCAGCCCGGCTGCCACTGGCCTCGTCGGCTGTGGTCCCGGTGCATGGGCGGTGCTGCCGCACGTCCGTGACCCTGGCCGCTTCCTGCGGCTGTGGGACGAGCAGGTGGGGAGCTGGGGCACCCACACTGGACTCCAAGCAGCCGCACGGAGCCCACGGCTCCAGAGGGAGGCGCCGTCCCCAGCAGGAGGGGGCCCAGGGCGGGGCCGCGGCAGCGCAGTCAGGGCGGGGAAGCGCTGTGCGCGCTGTGGGCGAGGCTCCCGGCCGCACTGACCTGGTAACGGCCCGGCGGCTGCTCATGCGGGAGGAGCTGCGTCATGGTGGTGCCGGCTCCGCTGTGCTGCTCGCTGGTCCCCGTGAGCCCGGGGAGGTGAGCTTCCTTCCTGCCAGCACCCTCCGGGCGGCACCCTCCGGGCGGCACCCTCCGGGCGGGCTCAGAGGAGGTGGCTCCTGGGGAAAAGTCCCGCAGGTTCCTGACCTGCAGGAGGGCAGGGGCCGCCCGGTGCCAGGTGAGCAGGGAGGAGGGAGCAGGAGGCGGAGTGCACACGCTCCAGACGCGGGCACACCGCCCGCTGGGTGACCAGCACCCTGGCAGCCACGGAGAGCGGCCTGCAGGGAGGGCTGGCAGGTACCTGGGGGGGGGGGGGGGGGGCAGGCGCTAGGATGGTGTGAGGGTCACGTGTCGGGGCCACCGGCCCTGAGTGGAGCTTAGCGGGAGCGCCCCCCGCAGGCGCCTTCCACCTGCGGCCGCGGTCTCGGAGCCTGTGGGTTCTGCTTGGGAAGCGCTCGCTCAGACGCTGAGAGACAGTGACAGGAGGAGCTGAGCTCCGGGAGGGAGAGGAGGAGACTGGGGTTCAGGCCCCTCCACCGAGCAGCTGCCTCTCCCGTGTCACCTCCGTCCCAGCACCGAGTGGCGGCGTTGGCAGGCACAGGCGCAGCAGAGGGGCACCCGCTCCTCACTGAGCTGCTGACTCCTTTCCAGAAGCAGGTGACCGCCCAGGTCTGGGCACCGCCGTTCTGGGGAGCGGGAAGATCGGGAGCGGAGGGGAAGGTGAGGCTGGCCATTCTAGAATTGGTCCGCTCCCTCCTGTGCCCCCGCCTGCGCTTTGAACCGGGAGCCGCGCCGTCGGGGGTGGCAGGGCCGCGGTCACCGCGGTCACTCCTCACGCACCATGGACGTGGCCTCTGCCTCCGCTGTCCCTGGCAGACGGGCTTCCCTAGGAGCCGCGGGCGGGGCTGCGATTACAGGGAGCCGAGGGCAGGCGGCCTCCGGTGTCCCCATGCCCTGCCCCGGCGGGACGGCCGCCACCCTGCGCCGGGCCAGCGGGCGCTGCCATCGGGCTGAGTCACTGCCGACCTGACGGTGACAGCCAGCCCGTGTGTGGCTGGCACGTCTGTGTTTGGCGAAGTCTGACATCTCCCTCCCGCGGTGTTTCCTCTGGTGGGTGGTCCGTCCTCCGCGCTCACGGACGGGTCTGGTCCATTGTGTGTGCTCCTTGTGCATTAAAGACACTAACCTGTCCGTGTCATGTGCTGCGTGTTCCGCCTGTTGCGTTGTGGATGTGTGTGACACAGTTCCAACTTCCTGTTTCCGGCCGACCGTTCCTCCCGGCCTGCCATCCCGGCCTGCCATCCCGGCCTGCCATCCCCGCCTGCCATCCCGGCCTGCCATCCCGGCCTGCCATCCCGGCCTGCCATCCCGGCCTGCCATCCCGGCCTGCCATCCCGGCCTGCCATCCCAGCACTGCCATCCCGGCCTGCCATCCCGCACTGCCATCCCGGCCTGCCATCCGGGCCTGCCATCCCGGCCTGCCATCCGGGCCTGCCATCCCGGCCTGCCATCCCGGCCTGCCATCCCGGCCTGCCACCCCGGCCTGCCACCCCGGCCTGCCATCCCGGCCTGCCACCCCGGCCTGCCATCCCGGCCTGCCATCCCGGCCTGCCACCCCGGCCTGCCACCCCGGCCTGCCATCCCGGCCTGCCATCCCGGCCTGCCATCCCGGCCTGCCACCACGGCCTGCCATCCCGGCACTGCCATCCCGGCCTGCCATCCCGGCCTGCCATCCCCGCCTGCCATCCCCGCCTGCCATCCCAGCACTGCCATCCCGGCCTGCCATCCCGGCCTGCCATCCCGGCACTGCCATCCCGGCCTGCCATCCCGGCCTGCCACCCCGGCCTGCCATCCCCGCCTGCCATCCCAGCACTGCCATCCCGGCCTGCCATCCCGGCCTGCCATCCCGGCCTGCCATCCCGGCCTGCCATCCCGGCCTGCCATCCCGGCACTGCCATCCCGGCCTGCCATCCCGGCCTGCCATCCCGGCCTGCCATCCCGGCCTGCCATCCCGGCACTGCCATCCCGCACTGCCATCCCGGCCTGCCATCCCGGCCTGCCATCCCGGCCTGCCATCCCGGCCTGCCATCCCGCACTGCCATCCCGGCCTGCCATCCCGCACTGCCATCCCGGCCTGCCATCCCGGCCTGCCATCCCGGCCTGCCACCCCGGCCTGCCATCCCGGCCTGCCATCCTGGCACTGCCATCCCGGCCTGCCATCCCGGCCTGCCATCCCGGCCTGCCATCCCGGCACTGCCATCCCGGCCTGCCATCCCGGCCTGCCACCCCGGCCTGCCATCCCCGCCTGCCATCCCGGCCTGCCATTCCGGCCTGCCATCCCGGCCTGCCATCCCGGCCTGCCATCCCGGCACTGCCCTGCGTGTGCCAGGCCGGCCGCTCACCAGGGGCTCATGTGGTGTCATCCCCCGGCATCGGCAGGTACCCCGTGTGCGGTCACATTGTCACACAAACAGGGGTGCTGGGTCCTGGGGACCCCTGGGTGGCAAACAGGCCGTCCTCAAGCCTGGGCCCCAGGCTCCCTACAATCCTTAAGTCGCTGAGGACCCCAAAGAGCTTTTGCTGAAGTCGATGTTGTGGCCATCATCTCATAAAGCGGAGGGCATTTTACCATGAGAACAGCTCGCTGAGGCCCGTGAACAGCTCATTCCCCAGACAAAGCACCGGGCAGAGGGGCGCTGTTCGCTTTTGCCTGTGATGCCTGGCTCAGCGACAGCGGGAGGTCCCCCCCCCCCCCCCCCCCCCCCCCCCCCCCCCCGGGCCTCCGCACCTGGTCTCCTGCGAGTTCACACGCACGTACCCCGAAACCCCGCTGTTCCCGCGGACTGGGGGGGCCAGGTGTCCAGTGCCACCGAAGCCATCCGCTCCACCCGGAGTGGCTGCGGGCGCCGTGGGCCGAGGAGGGCCTGGGTGGTCCTTCCCCCGAGCTCACGCGCCCTGCTGGCGCTGCGTGGCTGCAGCGGGAGGAGAGGCTGTGCGTGGACGTGGTCTGGGACACTCAGCAGACACCTGAGCCCACGGCCCCTCCCTCCCCACTGCTGGGCGTCTCCTTCCCCCTTCAGAGGCCCGCTCTCCTGTGGCCTGCGCTCCCATGTCCCCAGGCCCTCCCTTTTAGGGACGTCAGTTCTTAATCTGTGTTCCTTCCAGTGGGGTCCCCTCCCGAGGCTTCTTTGCTGTTCTCAGCAGGTGAACTTGGAAAGTTGATTCTGAGGTTTCCCACAATCTTGGTAACAGGTGAGGGGCTGCGCAGGGCGGAGCCTTAGGACAGGGCGGAGCCTGTAAGATGGGGCGGGGCCTGTATGACTGGGTGGAGCCTGTAGGACGGGGCGGAGCCTGTAGGATGGGGCGGAGCCTATAGGATGGGTCAGAGCCTGAAGGATGGGGTGGGGCCTGTAGGATGTGGCCGGACCTGTAGGATGGGGCGGGGCCTGTAGGATGGGGTGGAGCCTGTAGGATGGGGCAGAGCCTGTAGGATGTGGCTGGACCTGTAGGATGGGGCGGGGCCTGTAGGACGGGGCGGGGCCTGTAGGATGGGGCGGGGCCTGTAGGATGGGGCCGCCCCGCATGGAAGGGAAGGAGGTGGAGGCGCTTTGCTCCTAAGCACCCCGCCCTAAGCACCCCGCTGCCCGTTACAAACCAGAGTCACTGTGGGGGGAGAGGGTAGCTTACATGCAAGGAAACCATGGCCTTAAACCTCCATTCGGTGAGTTCTGAAAAGCGGGGTGCCACGCGGTTCCCGGGGAGATTCAGAACCTCACCATCCAGAAGGTTCCCCCAAGCCCTCCCTGGTCCTAGAAACTCAATTCCCAAGACACAGCGATACCCTGTCATTCCTCTAAAAAAATAATGGTTAATTTTTTTTTAAAGAAATATGTTTTTAATGATTTTCAGAGGGAGGAGGGAGGGGGATGGAGAAACATCCTCCACGGCTGCCTCCTGCCTCTCCCCCCCCCTCCCCCGCTCACTGGGGGTCGCACCGGTGACCTTTGGTACCCGGGTTGACACTCCACCACTGAGCCACACGGCCGGGCTGACTGAAAGTCTTCACGTTACGCGGAGTCTGACTCGTCTCAGACAGTGGTTTGCGGGTGATGCGCGGTGGGTGAAAGGTGTTTTCCTGGCGGATTATCTGCCTGTTCGAGGGCCACCGCGGGGAGACTTCCCGTGTCTCCTGGGCTGCTCTGGTGACCGCTGGAACCGTGCGACCGAAGGCCGTCAGTCTCTCCTGGCCTCCCTGCCCATCGGCCCATGGTCTGCTCGCCGGCCGCTCCGTGCGTCTGTGCCGGTGACTGCGGCCAGCTCTGTGAGCCCCACACCCACTGCCCCTCCTCCAGCCGCTCTGGACCCCGGTCTGTGCCTCCGGGCAGCGAGTCACCACACACACACACACACACACACACACACACACACACGCCATTTAAATTTATTAAAATGAAGCCACAGACAGAGGCAGTCCCCGGCCCAGCAGCCGCGCGGAGAGGCTCCGTGGAGCATTTCCATGGTCACAAATCCGCTTTCAGTCCTCGGCGGTTCCATCTCGGATTCAGAATCATTTTATCAATTTCTGTTTAAAAAGCCTGTTGGGGCTGTGACTGGCGAGAAATCCCATCTACAGATTCCAGGGAGAGCTGACAGGTTAATGAGATTGAGTCTGCTGACACAAGAACGTGCTTTTTCTCTCTCCACTTATGACTTCTTTACATTTCTCAGCGGATTCATGGTTTTTAGTTAGGGGCCTTACCCATCTTATGTGAATCTATCCCTAAGAATTTCATACTAGTGGCCCAGTGCATGAAATTCGTGCATGGTGGAGGGTGGTGTCTCTCAGCCTGGCCTGCACCCTTTCCAATCTGGGATATCCCTCTCGGCATCCAGGACTGCTGGCTCCTAACTGCTCACTTGCCTGCCTGCCTGACCTCCCCTAACCACTGCCTGCCCGCCTGATTGCCCCCAACTGCCTCCACACTGGCCTTGTCACCCCAACTACCTCCCTCCCCGGCTGGCCTGATATCCCCCAACTGCCTCGCTCCCCCCCCCCCCCCCCTCGCCAGCCTGCTTGCCCCCAATGGCTGCCCCTGCCAGCCTGATTGCCCCCAACTCCCCCCATCGCCCCGCCACCGGCCTGATCGCCCCTAATTGCCCCCCACTGCTGGCTTGCTCACCTCCAACTGCTCCTCACCCCCCCCCCCCCCGGCCTGATCACCCCCATTTGCACGCCCCCCTCACTGACGACTTGATTGCCCCCAACTGCCGCCACCCCCCCTTGCGGACCTGCTCACCCCTAATGCAACCCCCCCCCCCCCACCCCCGCCAGCCTGATCACCCCTCCGGCGGTCTGAAAGGGCCCAGATGCTCACGGCGCTCCAGGCTGGCTCCCCGGCGTCACCCTGGCCCTCTCTGTGCCGTGGAATTGTTCACAAGGTCGCATTATTTTGTACTTAACTAGTTTTATTTAAAACTGGGAGAAGAGGAACAGCTGCGAGGACTTTTCCAGCAGGCAGGCGAGAACTCCAGGTTAATGTTATTGTCCCCGTTATACTCTGTCTTCTACGTTTCCTCCAATAAACCCGCGGTTCGTGTAAAACACGTGTTTATAAAGCAGAGCGGGTCGATGGGCACTGTGAGCAGTCACGTCCGTGAGACACGGTGGGGGCCTGAGCAGCCAGGACGGTTCTGACGGGAGCTGTGAGGCGGGACCAGCTGCTCCGTCAACTGTTTAGAACCAAAAACAAGACGGATCACCAACACAAAAAGTTGTTTTCCTTACTCTCTCTTTAAAAAAAAATATATTTTATTGATTTTTTTACAGAGAGGAAGGGAGAGGGATAGAGAGTTAGAAACATCAATGAGAGAGAAACATCAATCAGCTGCCTCCTGCACATGTCCTACTGGGGATGTGCCCACAACCAAGGGACATGCCCTTGACCGGAATTGAACCCAGGACCCTTCAGTCCGCAGGCCGACGCTCTATCCACTGAGCCAAACCGGTTTTGGCTGTTTTTCTTTCTCTTCATCGTTTTCAGAAAGCAGATTCAGGCTCAGGCTGTAGAAAGCCAGAGGACACCGCTCCTCACCTCACAGGGAGAAAAATAACCGACAAAAAGAGAATTTTCCTCGCGCTCACTCTAACGGAAAAAAGGCAAAACAGCAAGAAGAAAGCCCCAGGGGACAGAAACTGGACAGCGACAAAAGCTACATTCCCAGAAAACCGTGACAATCCCACCGCCTGTGCCTGGTGACGCGGCTGCGTGCACCTCAGAGCCGCTAACCGGCGGCGGAGGCCAGGACGGACCCGGAGGGGCCCAGACACCGCAGACCTGACCTACTTGCGGGCAGGGAAGCCACGTTCCACGGCGGAATACGTGCTGGTTTACGCACAGGTGAGATACGGCTTTAAAAATGGGCCCTATTTTTTTGGCCATTAATTTATCTTAATAAACTTCAAAGGATTGGAGTCAGACACAAAAAATGAAGTTATTAGTCAGTACAAGAAAGACAGCTCTGATGGATGAAATGCCCACCTCAGACATCCAGCAGGCAAGAAGAAAAAAATCATGCAAATGAGAAAATTTGAATCGAATGGAAAAAACCTCTGCCGAGCACATCAGAATTCCGGTGAGCCGGGCGCAGGGAGAAGCTGGCCATGAATATTTACTTTGGGGAAAAACCGAGGCTGGAAATTAATGAGCCGCACATTCATCTCAAAGGGCTCTTTTGTTTGTTTTTAAAGAATAAACCCCAGGAAAATAGGAGGAAAAAATAAAGACGAGCTCCAGAATAAAAGAAAGAGAACAGAAGGAAGAGAAAACGAACAAAACAGGCCTGAGTTCTTTGAAAATACTGAGGAGCCAGGGTTCCTGTGCCTGAGCCCATTTCACCGAGGACTGGCCGCCGGCCAGGCAGAGCGAGTTGCCGAAACAGGTGTGTCTGGACCGCAGCCCAGCCACCTGGAGGTGGTAGCGCCCTCTGACCTGCACTCGGAGCTGCCAGGTCTGGGCGGGAGCCTGGTCTGACCATCACATCGCGCTGGGTCTTGGCTTAGGCGTGCCAGGGCAGGGATAGAGAGCTAGAAACATCAATGAGAGAGAATCATGGATCAGCTGCCTCTTGCACACCCCCTACTGGGGATGTGCCCGCAACCAAGGTACATGCCCTTGACCGGAATCGAACCCGGGACCCTTCAGTCTGCAGGCCGACGCTCTATCCACTGAGCCAAACCGGTTTCAGCCACACGATATTTTAACAGGTGCCGAAGAAGCATTTAGTAACATTCAGTATTCATTTACAAAAAGAGGGAATGCTTTGAAAACTGGGAACACAAAGCAATTCCTTAATTCAGTAAAAACTGGTCAAAGACACAGAGTTATTGGCGGGATGTTGGAAGTTTTCCATTTGGGACTGGCAGCGGACAGAGATGCCTGCTACCCCCACTTCTCAGCACTGGCCCGGGCCCCCCCAGTGTAATCGGCAGTAAGAGGATGAAGTCACAGGGCTGGAAATGAAGAAGTTGGTGTCACTCACTGAGCGGCTCATTCTGTGTGTAGTGACTTATAGAGATGCTATCGGTTAAGATTAGAGTTGATAAGAGTTTAGCAAGTCAGTATACAATCAGTTCGATTTTTATGTGCCGGAGCAGAACATGAAAATGTTAACAGGGGCTATTTAAATAGTATACACATCGCATGCCAATAAACCAAACAACAGATGAAATGCACAAATTCACAGGAAGATACAAACTATCAACACGGACTCAAGAAGAAATAGAAAACCTAAATAAATAGATATTGAATTAATAATCAAATGCCTTCCCACAGGTCCAGATGGCTTCACCGGTGAATTCTACAAAAACATTTAAAAAAGAATTAAAGGCAATTCTTTATAAGTGCTTCCAAAAATATGTCTAAGAGTAGGGAATACTTCAAAAGTCATCCTAAGGCCAGTATTACCTTGATAATAAAGCAAGAAAAAGGCGTCACAGAAATATTATAGACCAATATCTCTTGTGAATGTGAGGCAAAAACCCTCAATAAAATACAGATCAGTCACATGTAAAAAGGACTATCCATCATGGCCAAGTGGACTTCTACCAATAAAGCAAGGTTGGTTTAACATCCAGGAGCTAATTATTATAATGCACCATATCAATAAAATCATAAACGAGAACCTCATGTTCATCTCAGTAGTTGCCAAAAAAGCCTTTGAGAAAATCCAACTCCTTTTCGTGACGAGAACATTCAACAAACTAGTGCACGTCCTCAATCTGGTAGAAAGCCCACAGCCAGGCGCACTGGAGGATGAAACGGGGTGATTCCCCCTGCGATCAGGACCGAGACAAGGATGTTCATGACTCTACCTAACACTGTGCTGCGGGTTCCAGCCTGGGCCGGAAAAGAGGCATTTAGGTGGGAAAGAAAGGAGTAAAATAGCCTGTCTGTAGATGACTTGATCTTGTTTGAAAATGCTCTGGAATCTACTGTCCACTAAACCAAGTTACCAGTTCAATCAGTTATTAGAACTAATAAATGAGTTTGAGGTGTAAGATCAATATACATAAGTAAATTATACTAGAATTTCTTTCTTTCTTTCTTTTTAAAAAAAATATATTTTATTGATTTTGTACAGAGAGGAAGGGAGAGAGATAGAGAGTTAGAAACATCAATGAGAGTCATCGATCAGCTGCCTCTTGCACACCCCCTACTGGGGATATGCCCGCAACCAAGGTACATGCCCTTGACCGAAATCGAACCCGGGACCTTTCAGTTCCCAAGCCGACGCTCTATCCATTGAGCCAAACCAGTTTCGGCAAATTATACTAGTATTTCTAAACACTTTCAACGAACAATCTGAAAATAAAGTTAGGAAAAGGAATTCATTTACAAGAAAGAGCATCAAAAAGAATAAAAATCCTTAGGAATAGAAGTAACAAAATAAGTGCAAAACATGTTCTGAAAACTATAAAACATCGTTGAAAGGAATTTAGATAGGTCTTAATAAATGGAAACACACTTCACAGTCATGGATAATGAACATTCTGAGGTTGACAAGGTATTGATCTATGGATTTAAGATTCGATGCAAACCGATCTATAGGCTCAATGCAATCCGCATCAGAAACCCAGCTGGCTTCTTTGTGCAAATGGACCGACTGATCCAAACGTGTGTGAGCATTGAAGGAACCCGACCCCCCGGAACAATTTGGGGAATGCAGAAGTACGCGGAGGGCTCACACGTCATTATTTCAAACCTCGCGGTGGCTACAGGAGTGCAGACGCATGGAGTCTGCTGAGTGCAGAGCGGAGACGAACGGGGGGCACTGAGAGCCAGAGCGGAACCTTCACCCTCCGCTCAGCTGGTCCTCGGCAAGCGTGCCACGGCCGTTAAGTGGGGGGAGAACCGTCCTTTCCAGGGATGGTGCCGGGACAAGTGACTGCCCACCCGCAGAGGAATGAAACCGAACCTCTCACTCTCACTCCTCACGACAGAAATTAACGCACAGTGCATCAAAGACCCGCACCCAAAGCTCTCAGAAGAAGCCGTAGCGGTAAATCTCCCTGACCCTGGGCTGAGCAGTGGCTTCTCAGACATGACAGCAACAGCCCAGCAGTCCAGGGAGAAGGAGCTGAATTGGACTTCATTAAGATGAAAAACGTCTGTGCTTCAAAGAATATCGAGAAAATGAGAAGACAACCCACAGAATAGGGACAAGTTTTGCAAATCTGTACGGAGAAGGCCTGCCATGTCCCCTTGTGCTGAAGAACCACACTTTGTTTACTCACTCACCCCTGAGCGGGCATTATTCCGACCTGAGTCACACTCCACACAGCGTCTCTTAGGACGACCCGGGCCACCAGTTTTATTCCCAGAAACACTGCTGTCTCTGTAAGTGAAGATTTCGGTAACTCCTTTGAGATGTAATTCACACACTGAACAATTCACCTGTCTTAAAAGTTCAATGGTTTTTGGTATTGTCACAAGTTGTGCAACATCTTCAAGTTGAGAGCATTTTGATCATCCTAATTGCTGGATGTTGGGGTGATTTAGCGCAGGTGGTCTTGATTCGGCATCTAGGAGGGTTCAGGAAACCTGGAGGGGGCTGTGCGTAGATTAAATACGAGTCCAGAGACGAAACATAATTTTGGAAGGCATTTGGGGGAGGCAGAGGATCTTGGCTGAAGAAACCAAGTTCTCCTTGTCTCAGGACCCCTTGCTTTTATTAACGCAATTTTTCCTAAGGCAAGGTGGAGATATACACTTCAAAGGCCCGGGTTTCCTCTGCAGTGTTTCCCAAACTTCTCTCGTGATGAGAAGCACCTGGTGGAGTTGTTAAAATACAGATTCCTGAATCCCAACTAAGAAGTGCTAAACTAGAATTTTTGGGAACATATAGGTAAAATTGTATACTTAACTAGTGCTCTAAGCTAGTTAAGTGCTAGTTAAGTGCTTAGAGCACTAGTTAAGTATACAATTTTTACCTATATGTTCCCAAAAATCCTAGTTTAGCACTTCTTAGTTGGGATTCAGGAATCTGTATTTTAACCTGTTAACCGGGGAGTTCCCTTTTTAATGACGCAACCTGTAACGGGCACGTACTCTTTCACTAGGACGTGTCAGTACGTCACGCCCGGAGGACGTAATTTCATATTATTTTTTTAATTTGTACTTAATGAAAATAAATGAAATATATATAAATTTTCATTTATTTATATATATAAAGCACAAAGGAAAATACAAAATTACCCAAAAAAATAGAAAAGAATACCGACAAAAAGAAAAATGGACACGTCGAATTAAAAAATTATAAATTTTACAAACAATGATAAAGATTATAAAAAATAGCCAAAACCGGTTTGGCTCAGTGGATAGAGCGTCGGCCTTCGGACCTAAAGGTCCCGGGTTCGATTCCGGTCAAGGGCATGTACCTTGGTTGCCGGCACATCCCCAGTGGGGGGTGTGCAAGAGGCAGCTGATCGGTGTTTCTCTTTCATCGATGTTTCTAACTCTCTATCCCTCCCCTTTCCTTCCCCTTTCCTTCCTCTCTGTAAAAAAAAATCAAGAAAATATTTAAAAAAAAAAAAAAGATTACAAAAAATATATACCGTCCCTCTCAGGGCGCAGCATATATTTCAAGGACGTATTCATAAGTCCTACCCGTTCCAGATATTGTTTACGGTTGATGTATTTATAGGTCCCGCTCGGTTAACAGGTGAACAACTCCACCAGGTGATTCTCATCATGAGAGAAGTTTGGGAAACACTGATTTAATGCATCCCTTTCAGGTTTGGGGAAAAGCCTTCAGCCATTCCCAACAGGTGATAACATTTGAGTCTCAGCTCTTGTTGAGTCCCCAAGTTCCATCAACCTTTCGATGAGACTCTTGCAATTATGACATGCTGGCATCGACTTCCAGCACCAGTGAAGAGACCTCACAAGCTTATAGCTCTCACCTTCTAATGCCCGCATCTGCATCCTCTCTCTACAGATTTGCTGCCCCCAGACCTGGCATGGAAATGGAAGCACACACTCGGTGCTGGCTCCTCCGTTAGCAGCTGTGCACGGCACCTCAGCACAGGCCATCCCTCTGTTGCCAGACAACATGCCATCGTCCGATGGATGGCCACCTCCGACCCCCTTATCAGCTGGGGGATGTTGGGGTTGTTGTCACTTCCTGGCCCTCGTAAGTAATGTTGCCGAGAGCATTCACACACACACACACACACACACATGTGCACGTCTCTGTGTGGACTCGTTTCCCTTCCTGCTGGTCCATGTCTAGGCGGGATTGCCGCGCCCCATGCTAACTCCATGTTTCCCCTTTTCAGAACTGCCAAGCTGTGTTCCAGGGGCTGCCCCGTCCCCTCCCGCCAGTGTCTGGGGTCCGCGTGCTGAGCCCCTGCTCTCACTGCTGCCCTCTGGCCTTCGGTGACTGCTCTGCCGCCACAGCTCACCGTGTCCCCACCCGCCCCCGGGTCTGATGGCCGGCACCTTCTCACCGTGCGTCTTCTTCAGAGAAATGTTTTGTTTTCTTCGTATCCTTTGCGTATTTTTAAAATTAGGTTGTCTTTTTATTACCGAGTTGTAAGGGTTCGTTATGTGTTTCAGACACACGCCTCTCCTCAGATACATGATCTGCAAGCATTTCCCCCATTCTGTGGGTTGTCTTTTCCTCTTTTCTTTTAGAATATGTTTTAACCGATTTTTAGAGACAGAGGAAGGGAGAGAGAGACACATCAATGAGAGAAACATCCATCAGCCGCCTCCTGCTGAGGACGGAGCCCACAGCCTGGGCATTCACCCGGACCAGGAGTCACACCAGTGACCCCCCCCCCCCCCCCCCCCCCCCGCCCCTGGAGCTCAACCACTGAGCCGCCCAGCCAGGCTCTTCCGCTTCTTGACGGCACCCTTTGAAGCAGGACGTTTTACACCTGGATGAAGTCCGCTCTCTCCCTTCCCTCTGACGCTGCACTGCTGGTGTCACAGCTAAAAGCCGCCGCGCAGCCCAAGGCCAGGAAGGTCTGCACCTGGTTCCCCGGGCGCTGTGCAGCTGCAGCTGTTCCACGTGGGCCACGGGCCGCCGAGCTGGTTCCCAGAGGGTGTGCGGGGTCCGGCCTCAGGGCTGGCGGGCGGGGCAGCGCTTGGCTCCGGGACAAGGTGTCTGTGCGCGCCTCCCCGGCCGGCTGGTCTGGTGCCGGGTGCCGGGAGCCCTGCTCGGAGGGAGCCCGTACCATAGGGGAGGAATCCTCCCGGGAACGCAGAGAAGGGTCACTCAGGAGGAGGTGAGTGCCAGGACCCCCCCCCCCCCCACCAGGCGCTTCCGGAGGGAGGGCCTCCCCTTGGCAGAGAGCTCAGGAGGGCGGGGGCGGCTGGTGGAGCGAGGGGCGAGCCCGGGGGAGGGGGAGGGAGAGGGCCTGGAGTCAGGGCTCTGCCTGGTGCACGGAGGAATGGGGGGGAGGGGCTGGGAGGGGCAGCGTGGAGAACAGGGGGTGGGCGAGAGGTGCCCGGGGGCCTCCAGAGGGGGGCAGGTACCCCTCCTACCAGACTGCCATTGCAGCTCCGCCTGTGCATGGATGTGATCATGCTAACGGAAACGAGGCCATGCGTGCGGCCGCTCTCTCTTAGCCTCTGGACGGTGGCACGTGGGTGAGCAGTGCACCCTGGGAGGGCAGCGGCCACTGTGGTCAGTGTCAGTGGCTCAGGGCCGGGCAGCAGCCCTCTCACGTGCCCTCACTCAGGAGCTCAGGGCAACGTCCTTGGGGGACCTCTGTGCCACGGGGCGTGCGTGCTTGTGGTTGTTGCTGTGGTTACTGCCTCCGTGTCAGCGCTCAGGGCATGTGCGCGGGCCGGACACGCAGCATCCGTCCCTCTGAGCTCTCTGAGCGTCTGGAGGGCTGTTCCTGCCCCAGGCGGGGAGGGCAGGGTCTCGGCCACATGTCCCTGCGGCTCCTGGGTCCTGCCTCCCTGACCCGCGCTCTGACCTCTGGCGGTGCGGGGTCATCTGCTCAGCCCAGGGGCCCAGGGGCCCAGCGGGCGGCCTCGCCCAGCCCAGCCCCTCCCCTGCAGATGCTTCTCCAGGAATAGCCGCGGCTGGAGAACGCCAGACCAGATGAATCCCGTCGGCGGCTTTAAAAATAGCCTGGCCCTCACGCAGGTGATATATTAACACCGAGACTGGCACTGCCCGCTGACTGGCTCCAAGGCCGGGCGCTTTCTCTGCCCCTGCGTCCCCAGTGCCCAGGCTGGGCCCTCACAGCCCCTGTGACCCAGTCCCCAGGCTGGGCCCTCACAGCCCCTGTGACCCAGTGCCCAGGCTGGGCCCTCACAGCCCCTGTGACCCAGTGCCCAGGCTGGGCCCTCACAGCCCCTGCGTCCCCAGTGCCCAGGCTGGGCCCTCACAGCCCCTGTGACCCAGTGCCCAGGCTGGGCCCTCACAGCCCCTGTGACCCAGTGCTCAGGCTGGGCCCTCACAGCCCCTGTGACCCAGTGCCCAGGCTGGGCCCTCACAGCCCCTGTGACCCAGTGTCCAGGCTGGGCCCTCACAGCCCCTGTGACCCAGTGCCCAGGCTGGGCCCTCACAGCCCCTGTGACCCAGTGTCCAGGCTGGGGCCTCACAGCCTCCACCCCTCCAGCGGCTAAAGCACTGTGTTTGCCCTGCCAGGCCCGGCTCCCGGGGAGCCGCGGGGCCGGGCAGGTGGAGGTCCAGGCCGGGGCGGGGCGCGGGGAGGGAGCCAGCCGAGCCAGGACTGCGCATTCTCACCCACACACATGGCCGGAGCCGAGCGCCAGGCGGGGACACCTGGAACATTCTGGAATAGCATTACCTCGGAGCCCTTCAGCCCCGGAGTCCAGCTGCAGGCGCCACGCCTCCTGCGGCCGTGGTCCCCCCGAGGGCCGGCTCCCGGGAACAGCGGGAAGCTGCTCATGTCCGGGCAGCGGTGTGCCTGGGAGACAGTCCGGTGGCCGGGTCTGAGGAGGCGCGGCTGCCCAGGCTCCTCCGGTCCCGGCGGATGGGCAGGCGCTGGGACTGAGCCCTGGTGTCTGCCAGCCCCACCGGAGCCGTGGTCCCAGGACCCCCCTTCCCACCGCCTCTGAGCGGAGAGCACCCCCTCCTCCCCGTCTCTGAGCGGAGAGCACCCCCCTCCCTGGCTCTGAGCGGGGAGCACCCCCTCTCCCCCGCCTCTGAACGGGGAGCACCCCCTCTTCCCCCGTCTCTGAGCGGGGAGCACCCCCTCCTCCCCGTCTCTGAGCGGGGAGCACCCCCTCCTCCCCGTCTCTGAGCGGGGAGCACCCCCCTCCCTGGCTCTGAGCGGGGAGCACCCCCTCCTCCCCGTCTCTGAGCGGGGAGCACCCCCTCCTCCCCCGCCTCTGAGCGGGGAGCACCCCCTCCTCCCCCGCCTCTGAGCGGGGAGCACT
This sequence comes from Pipistrellus pipistrellus, assembly GCA_903992545.1. Lineage (NCBI taxonomy): Eukaryota > Metazoa > Chordata > Mammalia > Chiroptera > Vespertilionidae > Pipistrellus > Pipistrellus pipistrellus. The sequence continues at coordinate 19,257 of CAJEUD010000096.1, forward strand.
CCCTCCTCCCCGTCTCTGAGCGGGGAGCACCCCTCTCCCATCTCTGAGCGGGGAGCACCCCTCTCCCATCTCTGAGCGGGGAGCACCCCCTCCTCCCCGTCTCTGAGCGGGGAGCACCCCCCTCCCTGGCTCTGAGCGGGGAGCACCCTCCTCCCCCCTGTCTCTGAGCGGGGAGCACCCCCCCCTCCCCGTCTCTGAGCGGGGAGCACCCCCTCCTCCCCGTCTCTGAGCGGAGAGCACCCCCCTTCCCCCGCCTCTGAGCGGGGAGCACCCCCTCCTCCCCCGCCTCTGAGCGGGGAGCACCCCCTCCTCCCCCGCCTCTGAGCGGGGAGCACTCCCTCCTCCCCGTCTCTGAGCGGGGAGCACTCCCTCCTCCCCGTCTCTGAGCGGGGAGCACCCCCCTCCTCCCCGTCTCTGAGCGGGGAGCACCCCCTCTCCCATCTCTGAGCGGGGAGCACCCCCTCCTCCCCGTCTCTGAGCGGGGAGCACCCCCTCTCCCATCTCTGAGCGGGGAGCACCCCCTCTCCCCCGTCTCTGAGCGGGGAGCACCCCCTCCTCCCCGTCTCTGAGCGGGGAGCACCCCCTCTCCCCCGTCTCTGAGCGGGGAGCACCCCCTCCTCCCCGTCTCTGAGCGGGGAGCACCCCCTCCTCCCCGTCTCTGAGCGGGGAGCACCCCCTCCTCCCCCGTCTCTGAGCGGGGAGCACCCCCCTCCCTGGCTCTGAGCGGGGAGCACCCCCTCCTCCCCGTCTCTGAGCGGGGAGCACCCCCTCCTCCCCGTCTCTGAGCGGGGAGCACCCCCTCCTCCCCCGGCTCTGAGCGGGGAGCACCACCCCTCCCCGTCTCTGAGCGGGGAGCACCCTCCTCCCCCCTGTCTCTGAGCGGGGAGCACCCTCCTCCCCCGTCTCTGAGCGGGGAGCATCCCCCCCCCCGTCTCTGAGCGGGGAGCACCCTCCTCCCCCGTCTCTGAGCGGGGAGCACCCCCTCCTCCCCCGTCTCTGAGCAGGGAGCACCCCCTCCTCCCCCGTCTCTGAGCGGGGAGCACCCCCTCCTCCCCCGTCTCTGAGCAGGGAGCACCCCCTCCTCCCCTGGCTCTGAGCGGGGAGCACCCCCCTCCCTGGCTCTGAGCGGGGAGCACCCTCCTCCCCCGTCTCTGAACGGGGAGCACCCCCTCTCCCATCTCTGAGCGGGGAGCACCCCCTCCTCCCCCGTCTCTGAGCGGGGAGCACCCCCTCCTCCCCCGTCTCTGAGCGGGGAGCACCCCCTCCTCCCCCGGCTCTGAGCGGGGAGCACCCCCCTCCCTGGCTCTGAGCGGGGAGCACCCTCCTCCCCCGTCTCTGAACGGGGAGCACCCCCTCTCCCATCTCTGAGCGGGGAGCACCCTCCTCCCCCGTCTCTGAGCGGGGAGCACCCCCCTCCCTGGCTCTGAGCGGGGGGCACCCCCTCCCCCGTCTCTGAGCAGGGAGCACCCCCTCCTCCCCCGTCTCTGAGCGGGGGGCACCCCTCCTTCCCCGCCTCTGAGCGGAGACACCGTGACGCAGGGGCCGTGCCAGGGCACAGACAGCGCCCGGAGGGGCTGGCAGGAGCCGGCGGCCGGCCCTCGTGGACTCCACCGGGCGGCTGTGCACCCCCTGGCCGGTGACCTCGCCTCCCCGAGCCTCAGTGTGCCCCGGAGAGCGGGAGAGCCGGGCCCTGGGGGGGGGGAGGGCTGTGAGAGTAACGGGGACAGGGGGAGGCCTCAGTGTGCCCCGGAGAGCGGGGGAGCCCTGTGCTGGGGGGGGGGGCTGTGAGAGTAACGGGACGGGGGGGGGGGGCTCAGTGTGCCCCGGAGAGGGGGAGAGCCCGGTGCTCGGGGAGGGGGGCTGTGAGAGTAACGGGGACAGGGGGAGGCCTCAGTGTGCCCCGGAGAGCGGGAGAGCCTAAAGCTCGGGGGGGGGGGGGGCTGTGAGAGTAACGGGACGGGGGTGAGGGGGGCCTCAGGACGGCGCCCGCCTCGCTCCCCGGTCCCGTCTCCATGTTCCCACAGGACGACCTTGTCCCCGGAACCGTCCGTCCCCATGGCAGCCGCCGGCGGCCCTCCTCCCGGTACCAGCGCGGAGGGGGGGGGCACACGCGGGCAGAAGGCGGCGAAGTCTCCTGGCAGCTCGCTCCGGCCAGACAGCCACGCGCTTGGCCGCCGTCCACGTCCGGGAACATGGTCACGTCCCAGGGAGACGGGAGGAGACGGAGGAGACAGCGGACGGGAGCTGAGACCGGCGGCCCTCGCACCTCCGAGCAGGGGGACCTCAGGGCGCGGCGGCCCTCGCACCTCCGAGCAGGCGGACGGACCTCAGGGCGCGGCGGCCCCTCGCACCTCCGAGCAGGGGGACCTCAGGGCGCGGCGGCCCTCGCACCTCCGAGCAGACGGACGGACCTCAGGGCGCGGCGGCCCCTCGCACCTCCGAGCAGGCGGACGGACCTCAGGGCGCGGCGGCCCCTCGCACCTCCGAGCAGACGGACGGACCTCAGGGGCAGCGGCCCCTCGCACCTCCGAGCAGACGGACGGACCTCAGGGCGTGGCGGCCCCGGAGGCAGGCTCTGCGCACCCGCCTGGGGCCGGGCGTCACCCCCTGACCACAGCTCCCCTCCGAGCCCAGCGTCTCTGTCCGCGAAAGGCTCTTCCTTTACAGAAAGCTGTGTGTTTGCTTGTTGGTTTTGTGCTGTGACGAGCCGGGCTCCCAGGACGCGGGCACGGCCTCTGGCGCCCCGGCCGGAGCCGAGGACGGAGGGGATTGGCGCCGGCCCCTCCTCACACTAGCCCCGGGGTCGGCAAACTCGTCCGTCCACAGAGCCAAACAGCACAATGATGGACACTTCTCTGGAGAGCCACATTTTTTAAACTTCAACTTCTAACACCCCTTCTTCAACATAGACTCGCCCAGGCCGTGGCATTCTGTGGAAGAGCCACACTCCAGGGGCCAAAGAGCTGCACGTGGCTCAGGAACCACAGTGTGCCGACCACGGCACTAGGAATGCCACATTGTTTGCCGAAGGGGTGGCCCCAGCTTTCCCAATGACCATTCCCTCACTGTCTCCAAGTTCCATCTGGTTCTTCTTCAAATCTGCTCCAGTCGTTTTAGGATTTCTTGTTCCTAAGTCGCACGTTCACACACACACACACCCGCTTTGGCCCTTTGACCACACCACACAGACGGCGTTCCTCTCGGTCCTCGGACGGCGTCCTGCATGGGCCGCGCTGCGGGCTCGGCGAGGCCCCCCCCCCCCCCCCCCCCCCCCCGGGCTCCCCCTCCGGTGCCGCCCCCTGCCCCGCCTTCGCCCTCACGCGGCTCCGGCGGCTGCTCGGGGATCGGCCTGTCCCGGAGCCTGCCAACGCCGCTGGGGTCCAGGTGCCGGGTTTCGGCGGCCGCGGCCCTGCGGCCTGTGGAGGCTGCTGTGTCCCCTTCGCTCCCCACGTGTCTCCACGGACGGAGCCGCTGTGCACCTCCTGGGCTCGGCCAGGCCCGTGCGTGGGCGACCGACAGGGACACAGAGGGGATGAGCCCCCGGACGGCCCTGGCCCACCACAGCACCCCGTGGGGCCGCACCAGGGTCACCCACCCCTTTCACCCACCCCTTTCCCGGTGAGGGGCTGAGGTCCGGGGAAGTTCCAGCACACAGGCCAGCGCAGGCCACCAGGCTCGCGGGCTCAGCGTTTATTTCTGCTGCGATTCTCCCATTTCTCTGGCACCAGAGGCGGCAGGGGCCAGCCGCCCCCATCCCTGCACAACTGTCCCCTGCCTGCGGCGGCTCCGATGCCCCCGGAGCGGGCGTGCCCCTCGCCCTGTGCTGAGGGAGGCAGGGGGGGCCAGGCGCGGGGGCGGAGCAGAGGCCTTCCTGTGGCGCCGGCGGCCGCCGCCCCAGCCGAGAGGCTCCGAGCGCGTCTGGGCCGAGCTCAGCGGGGACCGGTCCTCGGAACGGAGCCGAGGCCGGCAATGCGCTCCCCGTTTCCTCCGGGGCCGCGGGGTGCAGCCTGGCACGGAGTACGCCACTGCCGCCTCGCCTGGGGTCCCGATGGGCCACCTGCTCAGCCTGGACTCGGCAACAGCAAGGGGCCTCAGGTCGGCCGGTCACGGCGGACATGCTCCCGCAGCAGAGCACCGGGTCCAGGACTCCCGGGGCCTCTCACCCGGAGACAAACGGACCTCTGGCTCTGCCGCCCAGGCCTCAGCCACGTGACTGCCACCCCCGCCCCGCTGGGATCCCTGCGCCGGGGGCTGGTGACCCTGTGGCAGCTGGCAGGCGGCTCCGCTGGAGGTGTGGTGCCCAGCCTGGCGGAGGGCGCCGAGGCCGTCAGGGGAAGGTGAGTGGCATGAGTGGCTGGGCACAGGGCCCGGCCAGTTGCAGAGGGACAAAGGCCCAGCCCTCTGGCCTCAGAGGGTCCCCAGCCCCGGGCTCCCTGCAGGACGCAGGACCAGCCCGCTCACCTACCACAGAGCCGAGTGTCTGTGTCCGGGGCCGAGAGAACAAAGCACCACCAAGTTAGTGGCTTGAAAACAACAGGAATTTATTCTCTGTCAGAGGCCTGGAGTGCGGGTGTGTGTGTGTGTGTGTGTGTGTGTGTGTGTGTGTGACTCCTGCCTCTGCCCGCTCCGGCCAGCTGCCCGCAGGCCTTGGCTTGTGGCCGCGTCCCTGCAGTCCCTCCCCTGTGGCTGCATGGCCTTCTCTTCCGGTCTGTGCCAGAAGGAGGCTGTCATTGGAGCTCCGGCCACAGGATCCAGGCGACGTCACTGAGCTCTGTAACAGTCACATCTGCGAAGCCCCTTTTCCAGGCCCGGTCACCTGCACAGGCTCCATATCCCCCGGGGCCCCATTCCGCCGGCGGCAGGCACCTCCCTCAGTGTCCAGGACACCTGTCCTCCCGGCACTCTGGCCGAAGGGGCCCGGAGAGGAGGGTCCAGGAGGAGGGCCAGCCCCGCCCTGCCTGGCTGGCTGGGGCATCCGGGCCATTCCCCTCCCCTCTGGGCCGAGCTTCCCGCCTGTGGAGAGAGAACTGCGGCTCCTAGGGGCTTTCCTGTGGCCGAGGATGCTCACCCACACCCGGGGCATGGACACGCGGGGCTGGCAGCTCCTCCTGCCTCCCCCCCGCCCCCCAGTGCCCCAGAATAGCTCCGAGGTCACTCATGATCGTCCCTTTCTCCCGCGTGAAGGCCACCAGGCGAGAGAAGGGATTTCTTCTCCGAAAGTGCTTCTCTGCGATCTCTGACGGACGCCGATCTCTGACGGAGGCCGATCTCTGACGGAGGCCGATCTCTGACGGAGGCGGTGGAGCTGCGAGCAGTAATTCCCCTCCAGGGGAGTGCGAGGCAGGACTGGGGCTGGAGGGCCTGAGTCTCCCGGATCCGGAGGGCTCCGGCCAGGACCGGGCTCAGCAGCAGGAGAGCCGCATCCTTTCCTCCAGGAACGAGGAAAATGGAAATCAATTCCGAGGAAAGCTGTCGCTCGATGTGGAATTTACAAACAGCTCGTTAAGCCCCAGCGGGCGCTGTGTCAGCCTGCTGGCCGGGTGGGGCCCTGGGGGGCAGGCGGTGGTACTCCCAGAGGGACCCCCGCCCTGGCCGTCCTCCCAAATGCCGGTGCCAGGCTGCCCAGAGCTTCCCTGTGAGGGTCGGGTTGGGGGTATGAGCACCAGGGTGGTCCTGAGTCCCCCCTGACGGCTAGGACCTGGCCGCTGCCCACGGCGCCAGGCCCGCCGCCCGCTCCCCCGTCCTGTCTCCGGGCCCTGGGTCCCGGCCCGTGGCTGCACGAGACTTCGCCCGTCTGGCTTCCTGATGGCACAGCCCTGTTCCCGAGAGTCGCCACGGCGCCGGCCCGGGACTGAGCCCGGGTCCGTGGGTCCGGCGTCCACACGGGCTCCGAGCTGCGGGCCTGGCTGTGGGGCCTCCGGTTCTTCCATCTGTGCGGGCCCGGTGGGAGCATGACTAGGGAAGGTGGGAAGGTGCATGCTTAGTTCCTCCTGGAGTGAGAGGGGGTGCGGAGGGGGCCTGCGGAGGGCGGTGGGGGCGTGGCAGCGGCGGCGTGGCTGTGGCGGCGTGGCAGGTGGCGATGTGGCAGGTGGCAAAAGGGCCGGAAGTGCGAGGTACGGAGGGATCCTGTGTCTTTCAGGGAACGTGACTGCCCGGGGAATGACACGAGGAGCTGAGGGTGCTCAGCTGTGGGGGACGCAGGGACATGACTGACCCCGGGCCAGCCCCCCGTTCTCCGGTGAGAGCCAGGCCCGCGTCCTTGCCTGTCTCTGTCTCTCCCTTCCGGAACGGGCTGGTGTGAGCGGCTGGAACTCTCTCTCCGCGATCCGGTGTCTGGGGAAGGGCCGGCTCTAAAAATAACCCATCGCCTCAGCCCGGGGCGGCGGCTGAGGGAGCGGCCGCTGATGCTCCCGGCCCCGGCGCCCCCCTCCCAGCAGCCGGCCCCGGGATGGGCTGGCGGCAGGTGGCAGCCAGGAATAGCTGACCCCTGGCTCCCGAGGCCCCGCCCCCACACGCACACACACACACACACACACACACGCACACACACACACACGCCCCAACCGGCGACGTGCTCACAGAGGGTGGCCGCTGACCCCGGGCAGGGCGGGGCGACACCGGACATCAGGAGCCCCCTCCGCGGGCCGGACAGCGGCAGGACAGGCCTCACACAGGTAAGGGCGGCTCCCTGTGCCCCAGGCCCTGCTCCCCGCGGCGGTGAGGCGTGGGCTGGGCCGGAGGGCTCAGGTTGGGGGCTTGTGTCGGCCTCATCCCCCGGGGCCCTGCGTGGCCGTCAGCTCTCCTGGGGGGGGGGGGGTTTGTCATGGCTGCCCTGTCCCTCCGTGCCCGGCCCCGGGTCACTCGCCCTCCCAGCCCCGCACGCTCCCCGCCGCCCGCCGCCCGTCCTGCTGGCTCCGGGAAAAGCTCTGTGTGGGGACCGGGTTGCATTTGGGAGGCAGGCGCTGGGCCGGCCTTGGGGTGAGGGGCAGAGACGCCTCCACTCGCCCCAGAGAGGGGGGCGCGGTCCTGCGGGGACACAGGTGGCCGCGCCTCCTGCGATGGCGCTCTGTCCGGGGAAGGCTCCGGGAAGGCCGGAGGAGGCGCGGGAGCCACAACGGTCTGGATCGCACTCAGAGGGCGGTCCCCGATGGTCTGGACCGCGTGTCCAGGTTTGCAGGAGACTGTGTCGGCGGAGGGGCTGTGTAGGGCGGGAGCTGGCCTGGCGGGACATTGGGACCTTTGTCCCCTGCGGCGAGGGGGCGTTCTGCCCGCCGTCTGCCACGGCGGGTGTGGGTGCCTCTCGGGGTGCCTCTCGGGACAGGCCATCCCCGTGGTCTCGCTGGTCGGTGTAACGCCGTCTCCTCCGGCCCGGGACCGGAGGGGGAGACAGGCTGGGGCCTGTGGGCGCACAGTGGGTACGGAATCACACCCTATGCTTGGATTGTTTTAAAATTAATTTTGCTCTATTTTCTGTATGAACAACTGTAAACCTCTGCCCCACCAGTGGCTTTAACCCAGACCGTGCATGCTCTCTGAGGCCCAGCAGCCCCAGGAAGAGCAAAGCCATCCCGTACAATAAAAGGCTCACATGCAGACTGTCCCCTCCACCAGGAGTTCGACTGGGAGTTCCACCAGGGGGCGGGGCCGACCGCCCGTGGCTCCTCCCCCTGGCAGGCCCCGGGCTGATGGGCCCCGATCGGACAGGCCGGCTGGCCCCACCCGTGCATGAATTCGGGCACCAGGCCTCCGGTAACTAATGAAACAGAACCATCATGACACACAGTGTGAATCTCTTCACCTCCCGGCGTGTCTCCGGCACTCTGCGTGGCCGGCGTCGCTCTGGTGCTGGGGCCACCGCTGAGCAGAACAGGGGGACCCGCCGCCAGCACCGCGGGGCCGCCACAGCCGAGCTGGTAACCGAGGCGGCTGCTTAGCGACTGGGGGGCGCAGCGTCCACGGCGAGGACGGCCGGACAAAGGGACGCGTCACGGCGCAGGCGGGCCGGGCAGGACGGCGGGTTTCACCACGTCGCTCGGAGCCGTGTGCAATCTAAAACCTATGAATTGTTTATCTCCGGAATCTTCCATTTAATATCTCCGGCCTGCGGCGGGCCGCAGGGCCTGAGACCGAGTAAAGGGAACCGCAGAGAGGGAGAGGACCGTAGAGGCCGTCCTGGGAGCCCGGAGCCGCCACGCCCACAAACCCGCCGCCAGCACCAGCGCCCTGGCCTCCAGCACCCAGAGGCCCTTGCTCCCTGGCCGGTGCCCAGACCCTCTAACCACCTCCCTTGGGTGCTCCATGGGCTTATCCTTTAGGCGTTTCGTCCAGATGAACCTGCCGGGCCAGCGGGTTGCCTCTGTCCTGGGGTTTCTCCCTCTGCTCCGGGCACTCCTCTGCTGTATTGGTCAGCTCTGGCAGCGACAACGCTCTGTAACAAACAGCCCCAGGTCTCGGCGGCTCGCAGCAGTGTTCTGGCCACTGGGCCTGGGTTTGGCCAGTGCGGGCTGGCTCAGGCTGGGCTGGGCTGTGCCGCTGCCCTCGGCAGTGATCCTTTGGGTCTGCTCGCCTCTGGCTGTGGCAGAAGAGACCACGCCCCCTGCTGCGCGCCTTCACGGTCTGAGCTCCTGTCACTCGCCCCATCTCTCCTCCATCTCTCCCCCGAGCCCCGAGGCACCAAGGTGAGGGCACAGACTCCACCTGCTCCCCTGGGGCGCGGCACGGGCACGGGTGGAGGGCAGGGCAGAGAATGGGGACGAGACGCCCCGTCTTCCACCTCTGTGGGTGCCTCCCTGTGCTCCCCGGTTGATTCACATGTGCCCCCCCTCCAGCCGGGGGCCCCCGTGAGGGTGGCTGTGCCTGATTCTCCCTGGACCACAGGGTCCTGGTGCTGTAAGTATCAGAGGTTACGTCAGGGTCAAGTTCAGGGCCAAGAGGGGAACTCCGCCCCCAGGTGATGGCACTCCTCCCAGCTCAGGGAGTCCCGTGAGAGAAATGGAGCAGAGAGGGGGGAGCACTCATGTCACTGCGGGTGGGGGCTCCCTAACCGACCTCAGCAGGCAGAGGAGGGAGCAGCGGGCGTCCTGGGCGGGGCACTGCCGGGCCAGGGCCTGGGGGCGGGGGCAGGACCGTGTGAGCGGCTGGCCCTGCTGCCCTGCTGAGCAGACTGCCCGCCGCTGGGCCTGGGCACGGTGAGGTGCAGCCCAGGCCGTTCAGCGGCAGGTCCCCGCCTGTGAGTCTCCCCGGAGCCCCTCCCCTCCCCTGGCTCTAAATTAAGTGGTAACCGGGAGCCTCTGATCTCATTACTCGAGTTATAATTGTGCCTCTTTAATCACGCCTGGTGGCTGCGCTCCGGCCGGGCTCCGGAATTCCCCGCCGCAGGGCGGAGAGGGGCGGGGGGGCTGCTGGCCGCCCCCAGACGCTTGTTCACATTAATCCGGAAAGTAAAGGACACGGCCCCGGTGCCCTCCGCCGCGAGGCATTTACATGCCGGGAGCGCCGGCGGTGACCGGTGTTTTTTCTCGTTAAACACTCCTGTCGCCCAAGATTTCCAACCCCGGGCAGAGAGGGCTTACCAGGACATGAATCCTGGGCAAGAGGCGTCTGTGGGCGGTGTCACCCCCCGCCCCCGCCACATACACACATACCCCCCCCCCCCCCAAGGCAGGGCGCACCACGGGACAGAAAGGCTGGATTTAAGAACAGGCTCCAAGGTGTCTCAGCGCATCCCTGAGCCTCCGGAGCCTCTGTTTGTCCATCTGTAAAATGGGTGGGCTGGGCCCTGCTCCAGCCAGTCCCCCAGGAGGCGTGGAGCTGAAAGTGGAATGAAAACCCACGGAGAGGCACCAGCCCGGAGCCCACGGGAGCCCGGAGCCATGCAGGGCCGGAGGGAAAAGCTGGGAGGTGACCTGTGACCACAGGTGCCACCCGCAGGGAGAGGCCACCTGCTCTTCCTGATCCACAGTCGGAGTGAGTCTGTGAGGCCACAGCACACCCGGCCGCCAGGGGGCCTGTGGGAGCCGCATTCACCGGGATCCCCCAGTCCCGATCTCCCGTGGAGCCCCCGGCCACGTCCCCGGCCACGCCCCCCGGCCACGTCCCCGGCCACGCCCCCGGCCTCTGCCGCTCAGAGAGGAGAGGGCGGAGCCTGGCTTTGGAACAAGAAGGGACTGGACGGAAGAGGAACCATGGGAAGCCGGTTTAGCAATCCCTGGCTGGCAGTCACCCCCGACGTGGCGAGAGCCCCTTTCCTTCCGCCCACCCGGGTCCCGTCCTGCTGCCGAGGGCCCAGCGCCGAGAGCCAGGGCACAGGCACCCGGCCCTGCCCCTGGTCAGCCTGAGCCCTGGGTGCCCCTCCATGGCGGCCTGCCTCAGTTTCCCAGCCTGCACTGTGAGGTCAGAGTGAATGGCTGAGGGCACCCGGCACCCTGCCAGGCACTGGGAGGCTCTGGGGCAAAGGCCAGTGTCCCCCGGGCACCGTGCCCACTGTGCGTGGTGGGCAGGCATGGAGGCCACCTCAGGGGACCGCGGCCGCGAAACGTGAGCCTTCTCCTGCTGTTTTTTATTTTTAAATAGATTTTTTTTTGTTTTTGTTTCAGAGAGGACGGGAGAGGGAGAGAGAGGGAGAGAGAAGCATCAGTGATGAGAGAGAATCATTGATCAGCTGCCTCCTGCACGTCCCTTACGGGGGATGGAGCCCACAACCCGGGAATGAGACCGGGACCTCCTGGTTCACAGGCTGACGCTCAACCCCGGAGCCACGCCAGCTGGGTTTTCAAAGGGAATTTTTTCCAGGGGTGACTGCGGGAGATGGAGCTGAGTGAGGCCTCTGGCCTGCTCCTCACAGCGGGCCCCTCAGCAGCTCTCCCGCTCACGGGGGACGCAGCGTCTGCCCTGCAGGCATCTCCCCTGGAAACCCACCCGGACGCGGAGGCAGCCGGGCCTGCAGCCATCCCAGACCCCCTTCCAGCAGCCTCCCCCCCCCCCCCCCGGGCTCCCGGCTCCCCCGGGGCCAGGCCACAGCCACGGGCCACAGGACCCAGCTGGCCGCCGGCAGACGGAAGGCCTGTGTGTCAGCTCCCTCTCCCCTCGCATCGCGGCCGGGAAGACTAAGAGGAGTTGGCAGCAAAGTAAGTGACGGGTTATTTTTAGAAAGCGTCCCGGCCGGACACCCAGGGGAGCTGGTGGCCAGAGACCTGGCTCCCGCGGCTTCCGGGGACGGTACGAGGGAAACCATGACTGGGGACGGAGGGAGTCGGGCCGTGGCAGGGCCGTGGAGCCACCAGTCACTGCAGCGGTCCCTGAAGCCGCCGTGGCTTCCCCAGGCGTGGCTGCGTGGCTGGGCCCGGAGCGGACACGCTGCAGCCTCGACGTTACCTCCGGTTTGGCTGAAACTCAGCCTCGGGGTCAACCCCAGGTCCGTCCCTACACGTACGGGGTGGGGAGCAGAGCCTCCTGGCCCCGCGCCGAGGGAGTGGCCGCAGGGGGACAGTGAGCCAGGCGCTGGCCAGGCCGCTGCGATCAGACACACGGAAGGAGGAGAGGCCAGTGGAAGAAAGGAAGTCTGGCCGGGGTGCTCAGTGGTTACAGTGTGGCCGGAGGAGGGAAGGGTCACGGGTTCGATTCCGGTCAAGGGCATGTACCTCGGTTGCAGGCTTGATCCCCAGCCCCGGACGGGGTGCACACGAGAGGCAACCAATCAATGCGTCTCTCCCACATCGATGTTTCTCCCTTGCGCCCCCTCCAGTGCACGCTCCCTAAGAATCAGTGGAGGAAATGGGTACCGGGTGAGGGTTAATCACCAAAAAGACAATAAATGACGTTTCTCCTCGTTACCCTGGGCCACACTTTGGTCTCCTGGGGCCGCCCCAGGTCTCCTCCACGCCCAGGGCCCCTCAGGGCCCAGCCCCCTCAGCCTCTCCCCTGCCTGGGTCCCTCCCTCCGACGCCCAGCTGCCTCTGCCTCTCCGGACCCTACCCCTGCTCTCTCTCAGCCTGAGTGGCCCCGAGCAGAGCTCAGCGTCCTCTCCGCAGTTACACGCGCCGGTCTCCGCACTCCGGTCTCCGCCAGCCGGTCTCCGCGCGCCGGTTAAGGCGCGGTGAGCGGCATGTCCTCTCCGGGAACATCCCACAGAGGCCGCCGCGCGGAGCTAATGGTTCCCTCCCCGTCCTCTCTGCGGGCCGTCCCCGTCACGCCCGCTAATCCCATCGCCTCGGCAGCGGGAGGCACTTAACGCCGGAGCTGGGCTTCGGGGTCCCTGAGGCTGCGGGGAGGGGGGTCGGGGCAGAGGCCCAGCCTGAGCCCCGCCCCACGCACCCCGGTTCCCTTGGGGGCTTGTGAGCCCAGGTGAGGGCAGAGCCGGCCACACAGGAGGAGCATCCTCTGCCGGGCACCTTCCCTCCCGCAGGGCACGGCGGCACCGCTGGTGGGACGGCGGCTCCACAGCTCAGCCAGGCTGGGCTGGGGCCGCACAGAGGACGGGAGGTGCCGAGGCGCCAGGCCCGTGGGCCTGGACACGGCAGACCCAGGCACGGGCCTCCTGGCCACGGCGGCCTCGGCCGAGCCACCGACTCCCGAGCTGTACATGGGGGTGGGGGAGGGGAGGTGACGCCACGCCTGGCGCAGAGGCAGGCTCGGTACCGCGAGGTCGGTGGTCTGCTGGGGAGGCAGACCCCAGGGACTCCCACAGCTCCCCGGGCGCCCCAAGGTCATTGCAGGTGCTGCCCCCTCCCGCCTCCCCTCCTGTGTCATCCATGCCTCCCTCTTCTGCACCGCCGTCTCCGCCCTCCGCCCTCCGCCCTCCGCCCTCTCCCTCCCCTCTCCGCCCTCCCCCCTCTCCCCCCTCCCCCCGCCCCGCGCCTCGGTTCCTGCTGTGCCCCTGTTTGGAGGGTGCCAGTCTCCTTGGTAACTATCTACTCCCCATTCAAACACCACCTCCTCCGGGAAGCCCTCCTGCCCTCCTCCTCTCCCCGCGGACCCGCAGACTCTCAGGAAGGCAGACAGGAGCTACGGGCAACTGGAAATGGACTTGGGGTGGGACGTGAGCCTTTGCTGAGACGGGGCCTCGTGGAGTGTGAGGTCCTCCACGGTCACGGTATGCTCTTAGAGCCCGGAGTCCCGCACCGGCCGGGGTGGCTCAGCGGGCTGGGCACCTGTCCCTGGCACTGAGAGGTCACGGGTTCAGTTCCCGGTCAGGGCACATGCTGGGGCTGTGGGCTCCATCCCCAGGAGAGGGCGTGCAGGGGGCAGCGGATCAATGTTTCTCCCTCCCTCTCCCTTCCTCTCTCTAAAATCAACAAAAACATTAAAAAAAAAACCCACACAAAATCAGGAATTCTGCTTCTCAGAAGCACCAAGCTTCACTGTACCCCAAGTGTCCTTCTTCGGGTCCCAGTGCCCGCTCCTCCTGGCCTGGCCGGCTGGCTGCCCCCCGCCTGGCAGGGCTCCTGGGGGAGCAGGGAGGGAGGGAGAGGCTGAGTCCCCTCCGCCTCCCTCCCTCGGGGCCAGGCGCCTCCCTGCCAGCGCTTTGAGGTCCGTGTCAAAGCCGCTCTGTCCTCCAGGCGCCCTCCCACGCGTGATCTCGTCCCTCCCTTAAAGGGGCCTCACTCCCCAGGGCGCCTGCCCCGCCTGCCAATTAGCGCTGCGGAGGCTGCGGGGACAGAGGCGCGAGGACAATTAGGGGCCTGTGTGTCCTTACAGCAGTTTGTCAGCAGCAGAGCCAGTTCCTGCTGCAGCCGGGAGCCCCGCCGGGCAGGAGCCGCCGCCCAGAGCCAGGCACTGCGAGGGGCGGGAGCACAGGGGTCCCCAGTCTGTTAACGGCCGCTCTCGGGGTTCAGGGCCCCGAGGTCCGGCGTCCCGGCCGCACCCGATCGCCATCGCGCTGACACCGGCTGGACCCCTCGGCGGCTGTGTGACCTCAGGCAGGTGCCGAGCTCTGGGCTCCGATGGGGCGGATGACAGGGCGCCCAGAGGCCCAGAGCGGACGTGTGTAGGTGTGCTGGCCGCCCGGGCCCCGAGAGGGCAGCAGCCTCACGGTGCGGGGTGGGGGGGGCGGGCGGGGAGCACCCAGCGGGGGAGGCCACGTGTGAGCTGAGCCCAGAGCAGTGCCCCGGCGAGGGAACAGCCCATGCGAGCACCCGGGGAGGGGTGAGGCTGATGGGGTCACTAGAAACTAGAGCGGGACCCGGAGGCGGGGGAGGGGGGTGGGAGCGTCCCCTGTGGCCCCCGGTCACCCCAGTGCGTCGGCTCCCGAGGACTCAGAGGTGCGCATCTCGATAGCACCCGGAGGCCCGTCTCCTGTGCTGCCCCCATTTCACAGCTGAGGAGACTGAGGCTCAGAGAGACAGTCGCCAGAGGCCACACCGCAGAGGCCACGGGGTGCAGGTCGTTCCCGCCGGGGACTCGGCCTCCGTGGCCGTTCCCCGTGGAGCTGCCTGAGGCCTGCTCCCCGCCCTCGGGGGAGGGGCGGCCCCAGGCGGGTCGGGGGCACCTGGCTGCCCCGGCTCAGGGGCCGGGATCACCCGCCTTGGAGCCGAGTCCTGCTCCGGGAGCCGGGGGCAGAGAAGCAGGAGGCCGTCTCTGTGCGGCTCCGGGGGCCCTGCCTCTGAGGATTCTTGCGCGTTTATGAAGCCAGTGATTCCAAACCCAGGCCCTCTGGGTGCGGCGGGCCAGGACCGCGGCCCCTGCAGGAGCAGGGCCCCTCTGACCCCCCCCCCCCCCCCCCCCCCCGAGGCCGGTGCCCCGGAGGGCAGGGCTCAGGGCTCTCAGAGGATGGCCCGTTCCCCGGCAGGAGGCGGGGAGGCAGGCAGGAGCGGGCGGCCTGGGTGCAAACCCCGGTTCCGTGGTTTCCCCCCTCTCCAGCTCTGGGTACGCCAACGCCCCTCCCTCCCCTTCAGCCTCCTCCCCTCGAACCCGGGCAATGACGCAGGTGTGTGTGAGGAGGAAGGAAAGCATCCAGGCCGGAGCTCCACACAGGCAGGCGGGAGCCGCTCGCTGTGGTGGTGGCGTCATCCTGGACGCCATGAGCAACGCCGGACTCGGCGCCGTCCGAGGGCCCTCGGCCCAGGGTCACCTCCCTCTCCAGCTGCCCGCCGCCACACTCCCTCCATGCCCTCCGTCCTCTCCCCGAGGGCCCCCCCCCCCCTCCCCGTCCCGTCCAGCCTCTGCGGGCTGCGCCTGCTGCTCTCACCCCTCGCCAGCTTCCGGGACCGGGGCCTCCTCATGCTCCTCCTCAGCCTCGGCACCGCCCCAGGAGGGCCTCCCTGACCGCCCCGCTTCTCTGCCCAGCAGCACGAGGACCATCCTCTTCCGTCAGCCGGAGTCCGGCTCTGCGGGAGGGCCCAGCGCGGCTCCTGCCTCTCCCTGCCCGGCCCCCTTCAGCCCAACAAGCCCCCTGGCGCCGGCCCTGCAGGAGCGCACGCAGCTCTCCCGGAAACAGAAGAGGAGTGACAGCCACTGCGCTCCCGCCCTCCCCTCCCCAGCAAGGCTGCTCCGCTGCAGGTGCTGCTCCTGGCTCTGGCTCCCTTATAACGTTAAATAACGCACTTCCGCCTCCTTTCATCGCTGCCACACAACGTCTGCGGCTCCGCTCCCAGCGCCGGCTCCCCCGCCCGCAGCCCCTCCCGCCTCCGCCGGGATTTCCTCCCCATGAGGCTCCCCGGACCCCAGGCTGAGCACAGGGGCCCCTGGCTGCCGTCCCCGCCACCCCGCAGCCGGAGGGAGCCCCCAGCAGGCGCCCCCGCCCCCAGTCACCCCAGACCCTGCGTGGCCTCCGGGCTGGCTGACAGGCCCCGGGCGGGAACTCACTGCACCAGCCTCCTTGGCCCACTCGCAGCTCCCTAAACCCGCCCCCTGCCCCCCTTTCCCCAGGACAGGAAGTCTGCTCCCTGCTGGCCGCTGGCCACTCACTCTGAGCCTCCAGGTCCCGCCCCACAGGCTCCTGTGCCTTCTGAGGCCCCTCCGGAGGCTCCCCCAGTGGCTTCCAGTTCCGGGCCACCGGGGGGGCCTCTGACCTCCCAGGGGAGGAGCAGCCCATGTGCTCCTGGCCGTGGCCGTGGCCGTGGCCCAGCGCCGTGGCCTCCGGGGGGTGCAGGGCAGAAAGAGTCGGAGCGGAGTGTCCACCCCAGGTCTCCATCCGCACCGAGGGGGGTGCCCAGGATCCCTCCCTCTTCCCTCCGCCCCCCGATAGGCCTGCCCCACAGTGCACCGGGGCATCTACGCTCCGGGCGGCATAACCAGCAACCATCATGCAGCTCCGTCTGTGGCCCAAGCCTCCGCCCGGGAAATTACCCCGTGGGGTCAGGACGTCAGCACCGTCCAAACATCCCGGGAGTGAGACGTGGTCCCCGGAGGGAGCTGCCTGGTGGCGAGTCCCAGGACCCCGGGGTGGGGGTGGGGGGCAGGCGGCAGCGCTGCCATCGGCAGTGCCGTCAGCCTCCAACCCCGTCAGCAGAAGCCTCAGTAACAGGCCTCACAGGACTGCGTGTGCCTGACCCCCTGGAGGAAGGGGGAGGGAGCCCCGAGCAGTGCAGCACGGGGGGTGGGGGGGAGGGAATGGGGGGACAGGCAGGGCCTGGAGGCCCAGCAGCGGTGCCAGGGAGCTGGGCCCCAAGCCCCGAGTGACGTGATCATATCTGCATTTACAAATCACCAAGTGCGGAGGGGGGTGACGGGAGGCCACTCAGCGACAGGTGTGTCTGGGGGCGGGGCAGGGGCAGGGCCGGGGGGAGGGGCAGGTGTCCAGCTCAGGACTGTGCGGGACCGGATCCTGCCTCCCTCTCCCTCCTGCCCCGCCTCCCCTGCCCCATCTTCCTCCCGCACCCAGCCCCACCCTCCCTGCTTTCTTCCCTTCTCTCTTTCTCTCTTTCTTTCCCTTCCTTTCTTTTTCTTTTTCTTTCTTTCTTAAATATATTTTTACTGATTTCAGAGAGGAGGGGAGAGGGAGAGAGAGAGAAACATCCATGATGAGAGAGAATCATGGGTCGCTGCCTCCTGCACGCTCCCCACTGGGGATGGAGCCCGCAACCTCGGCATGCAGGGCGCCCTGACCGTGACCTCCTGGCTCCTAGGTCAGTGCTCGGCCCCGGAGCCATGTGGGCCGGGCTCCAGCCTGCTTTCCAGGGAGCAGGAGAGAGAAGGGTCGCGGGCTCCGGGTTCAGTGCCGTCTGACCTTCTGTGACCTCAGGGAGCCAGGCGACCTCAGGGAGGCTCTCCCGCCCGGAAGCACACACAGGGCTCCGGGCCAGGGGCTGCGGGGCCGGCAGGTGAGGGATGGGGAGCGGCGGTGGCTGGGAGGGCCCGGCGCACGCTGGCACCCCCGTCCCTCATCCATATGGTTGTGCGGCGGGAGGGCCGGCTCCGGAGCGGCCATCGGCTTCGGACGGATCAGTGACTTGATGATGAATGAGCGAGCGTTCCGCTCAGCACCCCGGGCCGGCGGAGGGGCCTGGGGCCGGAGCTGATTGCAATCAGGCTGAGCGGAGCTGATGGCATTAATGAGCGCGGCCTCCGGCGGCCAGTCCTGGGAGGGAGGGCTGGGGCCCGGATTCCTCCCTCCCCTGCTCTGGCTTCAATCAGCTCTCACAGCTGCCGCCTCTCACCACGGGGCCCCCCCGGAGGCCGGCAGGCTGCGCTGGGCCCTGCCTCTCCCGGGCCTGTCCTTCCCGGGGGCCGGGCCGGCTCTGACCAAAGCCACCTGCTGGACGCCGGGGCCAGCGAGCCGAGACCCAGACCGGGAGCGACCGGCTGCTGCTGGAAGTTCTCCCGGCTCCAATCCCACGCTCTGTGAGGGCCTGTCCCTTCTGCTCCCTCACCCAGCACCGCAGCCTGCTCCCCGAATTCCCTGTGCCCCCGCCTCACCCCATGCCCAGCAGCCTTCATCCTCCAGGCCTTCGTGTTGCCCCTCCCCCGGGACCCCACCCTCCTCCCCCGATCACCCCTACTTACTCTCAGCACGCTGCTCCCCGGGCTTCTGTGGGGCACCCCGCCCAGTCCCCAGGCCACCCCGCGGCATGGCTCCTTGGGGGGCCGGGGGCGGGGGTGTCCAGCTCAGGACTGTGTGCGGGCCGGGGCCTGCCTCCCTCTCCTGAGCCGTACCTCACCCTTCACCCTCGTTGGTGCATGTGCCTGTCTCCCCGACGTCACCCGCTCCCCAAGCAAGTGCGGCGCACTCCCTCCCGCGCCAGGCCTGGCACACAGCAGGCGACCTCTGCTGGGCAGGTCACGCCGGGCCTGGCCACAGGGCCCGTCCCAGGCGCGGTCACACCAGGCCGAGGCGGGGTGGGCGGCCGGGGGTGCAGGGGGAATGACAGCCCGGTGCTATGCGAGTGCCCCGTGTCCTGGCCTCTCCACGCTGCCAACTCTGAGCTCCGCCTGCCCCTCACCCTCCCGCCTCCCACCCGGGACCACCCCAGGGGACAGGGAGGACCATTCCAGGCAGAGGGAACAGCAGGTGCCAAGGCCCAGGGCAAGAAGGCGGTGGACCAAGCCTGTCGAGGGCCCTGAGTGCCAGGCCAAGGCCACCGAGGGTTTGGACGTGCTCAGAGCTGTTAGAAGCTTCCGGATGCTGTGTCCGATGACCCCGCTCTGTGCCTGGGCCCGTGCTGGGTGCTGGGGACCCAGAGAGGGGCCCTGTCTTGGAAGGGCTGATCCCCTGCACAGAGGCGAGGGCATCAGTGTGGAAGCTCGGGGCCACTCCGGGTAATCAGGGAGGGCTTCCTGGAAGAGGCTCCCTGAGCCGGGCCTTGTAAGCCAGCCTGGCCTGGATCGAGGCACCGCCAGGTGTGGGTACTGCAAGGCTGAGCTGCGAGGGGGTTGGGGGTGGGGTGCACGGGAGGAGACACAGTCGCAATGGCTGGCATTGTGCCAGGCGCCATGCTGCACCCCCTTACCCTCCCCCCTCCCGTTATCTCATATCCTCTCGGAGCCCGCCCTCTGCCGTGCTTTATGCCATTTGCAGATGAGGGCTGGGGGGGAGGTGAGGTGCCTGCTGGGAAGCGGTGGAGGGATTCCGGCCCGAGGCTGCCCCAGGGGGCCTTGCACTCAGACTTGGAGCCGCCAGCGGCTGGCGGAGGGCACTGGGGAGCCATTGGGGATCTAGAAAGTCAAGGTCAGGCTCATACTTTTAAAGGGGACTCTGGGGGCGCGGAGGAGCCGGAGAGACGGGCTAGTGTGGGCAGAGAGGTCAGGAGGGGGCTCCCTTGCAGGCTGCTGGGAGGGTCCGGGCACCGGCTGCCCTGCGGGCCCAGCCCCACCGGAGCCGGGCGGGGGCGGGGGGCCTGGCCCGGCGCAGCAGTGAACACCGGCAATGAGGTGATTATGTCTTGAGCTTTGCTTTAAAAGCCTAATGGGTTTTTCCGCTCCATAAAGCTGCCCTGGCCTGGGTGGTAACGGAGGGGGCACAGGGCTCAGCGCCGAGACTCCGCGAGCTCCCCACCGGCCTCCCTGTGCTGCTGCCCCCCAGGGTGCAGGGAGGTCGCAGCCGCCGCCCCCACCCTCCGCGGTGACCGGAGCCCGGGCCGTGCCTCCTCCTGCCGGCGCCGTGCTCAGCTCTGCCCGGCCCGGCCCGGCCCAGGCAGCCCGGCGGCACAGCGGCCTGCACCAGCGCCCGCGTCACACCCTGGTGACGGGGCGCTCACCACTGCCCCACGTGCTTCCTGTGATCTGGCCCCGCTCGCCTGTCCAAGGGGAGAAAGGAAGGGATGTCCTGGGGCCACCTGGCAACTGGACTCCTCCGGCCTGGAGCCCCCTCTGTCTAGCCCCCCACAACCCTTCCTGCTGAGAGGCCACTTTAATAATAACAACACAGCCAAAACCGGTGTGGCTCAGTGGATAGAGTGTTGGCCTGTGGATGGAAGGGTCCCGGGTTCTATTCCGGTCAAGGGCATGTACCTTGGATACGGGCACATCCCCGGTAGGGGGTGGGCAGGAGGCAGCTGGTCGATGTTTCTCTCTCATCGATGTTTCTGGCTCTCTATCCCTCTCCTTTCCTCTCTGTAAAAAATCAATAAAGTATATTTAAAAAATAATAATAACACAGCCCGGCCAGCGTGGGTTGAGTGTTGACCTATGAACCAGGAGGTCACAGTTCGATTCCCAGTCAGGGCACAGGCCCGGGTTGCAGGCTCCATCCCTGGTGTAGGGCGTGCAGGAGGCAGCTGATCCATGATTCTCTCATTATTGGCATTTCTCTCTCTCTCTCTCCCTTCCTCTCTGAAATAATAATGATCCTATCTAATAAAGGAATAATATGCAAATTGAATGCCACTCCAACACATAAGATGGCTGCCCACATGTGGTCAAAGATGGCTGTCCTCATGTGGACATAAGATGGCAGACACAAGATGGTCAGCAGGGGAGGGCAGTTGGGAGGGACCAGGCCTGCAAGGGAGGGCAATTGGGGGCAATCAAGCCTACAGGGGAGGGCAGATAGGAGCAACCAGGCTTGCAGGAGAGTGGTTAGGGGTGATCAGGCTGGCAGGCAGAGTGGTTAGGGGCAATCAAGAAGGCAGGCAGGTGAGCAGTTGGGAGCCAGCAGTCCTGGATTGTGATATGTCGGCCTAAACAGGCAGTCAGATATCCCTTGAGGGTCCCAGATTGGAGAGGACTGCAAACTGGGCTGAGGGACACACACCCCTGTGCACGAATTTCGTGCACCAGGCCTCTAGTAGTAGTAATAATAATGATAATAATAATAATAAGTAACAATAGCAGCGAACACATGGGCAGCATTTTCAGGAGGCAGGGTTAGGGTTAGGGTTAGGGTTAGGGTAAGGGTTAGGGTTAGGGTTAGGGTTAGGGTTAGGGTAAGGGTTAGGGTTAGGATCGGGGTTAGGGTTAGGGTTAGGGTTAGGGTTAGGGTTAGGGTTAGGGTAAGGGTTAGGGTTATGGTTAGGGTTAGGGTAAGGGTTAGGGTTATGGTTAGGGTTAGGGTAAGGGTTAGGGTTAGGGTTAGGGTTTAGGGTTAGGGTTAGGATTAGGGTTAGGGTTAGGGTTAGGGTAAGGGTTAGGGTTAGGGTTAGGGTTAGGGTTAGGATTGGGGTTAGGGTTAGGGTTAGGGTTAGGGCTAGGATCGGGGTTAGGGCTAGGATCGGGGTTAGGGTTAGGGTTAGGGTTAGGATTGGGGTTAGGGTTAGGGTTAGGGTTAGGGTTAGGGCTAGGATTGGGGTTAGGGTTAGGGTTAGGGTTAGGGTTAGGATCGGGGTTAGGGTTAGGGTTAGGGTTAGGATTGGGGTTAGGGTTAGGGTTAGGGTTAGGGTTAGGATTGGGGTTAGGGTTAGGGTTAGGGTTAGGGCTAGGATTGGGGTTAGGGTTAGGGTTAGGGTTAGGGTTAGGGCTAGGATTGGGGTTAGGGTTAGGGTTAGGGTTAGGGTTAGGATCGGGGTTAGGGTTAGGGTTAGGGTTAGGATTGGGGTTAGGGTTAGGGTTAGGGTTAGGGTTAGGATTGGGGTTAGGGTTAGGGTTAGGGTTAGGGCTAGGGCTAGGGCTAGGGCTAGGGTTAGGGTTAGGGTTAGGGTTAGGATTGGGGTTCGGGTTAGGGTTAGGGTTAGGATTGGGGTTAGGGTTAGGGTAAGGGTTAGGGTTAGGGTTAGGGCTAGGGCTAGGGCTAGGGTTTGGGTTAGGGTTAGGGTTAGGGTTAGGATTGGGGTTCGGGTTAGGGTTAGGGTTAGGATTGGGGCTAGGGCTAGGGTTAGGGTTAGGGTTAGGGTTAGGATTGGGGTTTGGGTTAAACTGCCCGGTCTATACCCATAGCTACTCTCGTACCCAGGCTCTGTGGCTGCACCCCTCCCGGCTTCTGTGTGACCCGGGGGTGCCCGGAAGGACCCCAGGTGGTTTGGAGTCAACACCGGGCTCAGCTCCCTGCAGCACTGGGCCCGGGGCGGAGGAGAGCGATGCTTTGGCCTCGAGGAGCACTGGCGTGCTGTCCCGGCGCAGGGGGGATTGGCTCACCAGCCGCCAGGCCCCTCCTCTGGCCCCGGTGTGCGCGCAGACAGCACCTGGGCGGTGACCAGCTGCAGGGACTGCAGAAGCCACAGCCCCGGGCGGAGACAGCTGCCGCCCGGGGACGCCGCACACCGTGCTGGGGTTCCCTTTGTGGGGGTCAGCCCCGCTCCAGCCCACCCCACTCCCCCATCACTCCTGAGTCTCTCCTCTGGCCCGGCCAGCGTCTGTTCCTAGAAGCACAGACCCTGTGGGCCCGGCAGAGGCCTCCCTGCTCCCCACACCCCCCCTGCTGGGCACCCTCACCACCGAGAATGTCCTTTTTAGGGTCTTCCACCCGGACGCCCGTGGGTGGGGAGTGGGGCGGCTTCATTCCCCTCGCCCCACCCCCTGGCTCCCCATCCCTCTGTCCCCTGGCTCCCCCTCCCCTCACCCCCTGGCTCCCCCCTCCTTCTGCCCCCTGGCTCCCTCCTCGTCCCCACCCCCTGGCTCCCTCCACCTCCGGACTCTCCTCTCCCTCCCCTGCTATTTCCCTCCCCTCCCCTCCCCTACCTCTGCCCCCTGCAGGCCCCGCAGGTATGTCCCGGCACAGCGCAGGTGAGTCTCAGACTCCGTGGAACCTAAGGCTCCCGCCGGACCCACTGAGCCCAGCCGTGGTCTGGGAGCCAGGGGTGTGGCCAGTTTCTCCCGTCCCCTCCCTCCGCCTCCTCCCTTGCTGGGGGTGGGCCCAGCTGTGACCTCGGGGAGTCGGGGGCGGGGGGTGCTGGTCAAGGGATTGAGTTCCTGTGGGAAGTCCTGCCGCCTTGGGGTGCACAGGCCTGGGCCTGCCCAGGCCCCCCTCCTTCGGCCCCCCGGTCCCAGCAGAACATGGGGTGAGGGTGCTCACACCCTCTGATCGCGAGCAAGGTCAGGGCTGGGGTCCCTGCTCGTGAGGAGGGGAGTCAGGGGGAGCCCTGGGGGGCGGCCCAGCAGGAGCAGGACTCTGAGAACTACAGACACTGCGGACTGGCTGAGAGCAGGCGGCTCCTCCTTTGGGGAAACCGAGGCTGGGAAGGCCTGGGCTGCCCGTCACACAGGCAGCGGCTGAGGCAGGGCCTTCAGCTTCCTCACAGCCAGGAAGTCCCGGCCCCCAGCGCCCCCGGAGGCTGGGACACGCCACTGGCGCTCCGTCCTGCCGCAGGCGGCAGGCAGGGGCTCCGTCTGGAATGAGCTCAGGGTGCAGAGCGACACCGTTTATCTTGGCGCCGCGGTGTGGTGCCTGCCAGCCCTGCCAGCCCTGCCAGCCGCATGCCGCCGTCCAGGAATCGTGGGACGAGGCGTGAATGACACGGCACAGTCCCCACTCTGGAGGGACACGCCCGAAAGAAGGCAGCTCGCCACACGTCTGCGCACCCGCCGCCCGCCAAGGGCCAGGCTGTGCTGCCGGGCCCGGACCTGCCGCACAGAGAGGCCCGGACCTGCCGCACAGGGAGGCCCGGACCTGCCGCACAGGGAGGCCCGGACCTGCCGCACAGGGAGGCCCGTGTGCCGGGAGAGTCTGTCCTCCAGCCGGGAAGACAGTCCCCGGTGGCGAGCCAGGCCGCACTCAGCACCGGCAGCATCTGCCAGCCCCGCTTCCGTCTGTCCCTCGGTCTCGGTGCTCAAAGGGACAGGCAGGTGGCCAGCGGAGCGAAGGGATAAAAGGGAACAAAAGGGAATAAAAGGGAATTAAAGGGAATAAAAGGGACTGAAAGGGACTGAAAGGGAATGAAAGCCCGGGAAGCCACGGGACGGTGCGCCGACGGCCGCGGTGCGGTCTGCAGCTGAGGCTCGGCTTTGTGTCCTCCCCGCGGGAGCCGGGCGGGCGAACAATGTCTTAGCTGCTGGGCCGCGCTTTCTTCCTTGTCCCAGGAGCTGGCCGGACCCGGAGCCCCGGCCCGGCAAGCATCTGAGCCGCGCTGGCCGCCCGGGGAGGCAGGGCGGCCGGTGCGCGTTGGCACGGTGGCAGTTCCGGCTCTCCGGGGAGCCGGGCCCTGGCGCTGTGTTTTCAACGCGGAGAGGGGACCGCCGGCCAGGTCACAGGGCAGATGGGGGTGGAAGCCGGAGGCTGGGGGACCCTCCCCTGCTCCCAGACTGCCTGAGGGCGAGGCGCCCCTCACCCGCCCCAGGCCTGATGCCCGCGGGCCCTCTGGGCGCCCGCAGCCACAGGCTCTGTCCTCAGGGCCCGGTGGGCTCCGGCGGGGGCGGGGGCATCTGAGCCGGCAGAGAGGCAGCAGCGAGTCTGCCTGACTGTGAGTCTGCCCTGTCCCACAGGCCCCTCCTGCCCACAGACTGGCCCCTGGCAGCGGGTGCAGTGACACGGTTACACCGGCAGCACCGCCCCAGCGGGTCTCACCGTGAGCCGGGCCGTCCCCGTTTGCTGAGGCGCGGACAGCGGTGGGAGGTGGGCGTTACTATCCTAATTTTTCAAAGGAGAAGTCGGAGACTCGGGAACCGACTCCTCTGAGGAACAGGAGTGTCGCTCTAAAGCAGATAGTGCTAGCCAGGGCATGGGGGCGGGGTTTGGGGCACAGGGGGCAGGGCTGGGGGTCAGGGGGCAGCTGGGGGCACAGGGTAAAACTGGGGGCACGGGGGCGGGGGGCTGGGCAGGCCCGTTGGTGCGGGGATGGCATTACCGCCCTGGGGCAGCTAGAAGCAGGTGCTGAACACCACAGAAGGGCGTCCTCTCAGTCTGGGGTCAGGGGTCAGGGGTCAGGGGTCAGGGTGGCCGGGGCTGTGCCTCCTGAGGCTGCGAGGATTCCAGCGGCCTCTGGGGCTGCTGCGCCTGTGCTGCCCCGGCTTCTCTGTGGACGTGTCCTCCGACCTCTGCCTCCACCCGTGTCGGGTTGGGGCACCTCCAGTCTGACCTCAGCTGCATGTACCTGTAACAGCCCCATGGGGGGGTGGGACCTCCCACACGCACTGGGGGACACGCTGTAACCCCGGGTAGCCGCCCACACTGCCCGGGGGCTGCAGGGAGCCGGGCCAGCACGGAGCCGGTGAGGTCAGGCTGAGTACCAGGCGGGCCTGGGCCAGGCCACTTGAGTGGGGACCGAGGGAGGGGGCACCTGTGTGCCTGGGAAACCTGCTGCCCGTTCCCCTCAGGACCAATGCTCCCCCCACCCCCCACCCCTCAGCCCACAGACCCAGGTGGTCCTGGGCCCTCCTCCCCTCACCCCCCCATCCGACCCCCTCCCCTCAGGAACCTGGCATCCACCCACCGCTCACACACAAGCAGGTGCACACGTCACATTGCCAATGGCAGCAGGTGTGTCCGGGGTGCGGGGGCTTCAGGGGGGCCCCCCGTCTGAGAAGACACGTCCCCCGAGGCAGCGGGGAGGGGCAGGCCGGCGGGGAGAGACCGGAGGCAGCAGGACTCTCTGGGCGGCAGGAGCCGCCGTGCAAAGGCCCCGGGGCAGGCGTGTGCTTGGCGTGGCCAGGCGCAGCGAGGAGGACAGCACAGCTGGAGAGGAGGGGGGCGCGGTGGGAAGGACGCCGGGAAGGGGGCCTCGGAGGCAGGGGGTGGGGACCCCATCCCAGGACCCCGTCTCTGACCCGCTGGTGCCCCTCGACCTCCCCACCTGGTGGCGGGAGCAGCTCAGCCTGGAATCCCAACGGCCCCCACGCAGGCCGGGGCCGTGCTCGCCGCACCGGCAGCCACTCCCCCACCGGAGAGACCCGGCAGCGGGCACGTGGTTTGCATTATTGAAATCACTTTATGTAACAATGTCAGGGACCCCGGGGAGCGCGGGGAGAGAGCCCCAGAAACAATGCCGCCACAGCAGCGCGCTCCCGTGAACAGAACCCCGTTCGCGAAACCCTCCGAAGGGATCACAACGTTTCCACCTCCTCCCGCCGCCTCGCTTTAATTGCCGCCGAGCACCGCGTTCTCCCCGGCGCTTTCATCAGCCAATTTGGGCGGCACGCCGGCCTGACACGCGCTTGATTTCTGATACTGTAAATGGAACAGAAATGCGTTTTAAAAGCCCGCGTGCACGGAGGGGAGCAGCGGGCACGGCTCCCGCCCGCACTCCGCCCCGCGTGTCTGCAGAACCCAATTCCTCCTTCAGCAAACTGGTCCTACTATGTGCCCCGCCCGGGGGTGGGGTGGCGGGGAGCGTGAGACCGGCTGCCTCCCTCTTGCAGAGCGGAAATCCAGAGAAGGCTGAGGCAGGCGAGCAGTTGGCGTGCAGGGGTCCTGGGGTGAGAGACGGGGAGGGACGGGCAGCTGGGACCAGGCTCAGCGATGGGCGAGAGGGGCCGCTGAGGGCTGGCGCCCCCGGGGACGCATCACCTCAGGCTCCTCACCGGGGTAGACCTCTGCCGCCTGCCCCCTCCACTCCCACCTACCAGCCCCCCAGCACCCCATCCTTTTAATCAGCCATCTGCCCACCTGTCTACCCACCAAGACACACATCCAGGCATCCCTATCCTCCAACCCAGGATGCACACCCCCCGCCCCAGCCATAGTTGTGAGCATTACAGTTCATTAACACAATGCTTAGAGCAGAGCTTGGTGCCCCGGTAAGCACTGGCTGTGGAGAAATGATTACTACCGTTGTTACCGTCTCTCCACACTCACCCACATCATTCCCCGTTAACCCATCGGCCACATATCCATCACCCACCCACCCACCACTCCCCTACTCACCTATTCAGGAGGCCAACAGTTCAGGCATCTCTCCACGAAGCTCTCCATCTACCAGCTGTCCTCCTGCATGTTCATCTTTCCATGAGCCTACTCACCCATCACCCGTCTGTCTGTCCATCCATCCATCCATCCACCCATCCAACCATCCAACTATCCATCCACCCACCCATCCATCCACCCACCCATCCACCCATCCACTCATCCACCCATCCATCCATCCACCCACCCATCCACACATCCATCAATCCATCCATCCACCCATCCACCCATCCATCCATCCATCCATCCACCCACCCACCTACTCATTCATTCATCCACCCATACTCCATCCATCTATCGTCCACCCTCCTATCTGTATCTATCCATCTATTCATCCACCCTTTCATCCACTTACCCACCGTCGTTTCACTCATTTCCACATTTCTCCATGCATCCACCCATAATTATGTACCCATCCACCTGATACCCCGCCTCTGCTCCTCTCCCAGGATGCAAAGACATGGGAACCTGAGCCTGACACGGACTCTCCGTGTCGCTGGGAAGCACAGGCAGCACAGAGGAACTGCCTCTCAGAAGGAGGGCCTCCGCCCCCAAAGCCAGCGGGAGGCGGAAAAGGCAAATCTGACCAGACTAACCCGGGGAGGCTTCCTGGAAGAGGAGAGCTGTCTGAAACTGTGATTCCCGGGGACCCCCGCCCAGTGTCCCGCCAGCTGGCACACACCAGGCTCCAGCGCCGCTCTGCTCCACTCCACCACTGCCCTCAGGTTCCCTCTGTCACCTGCAAAAATCACCTTTTTTCTCATGACAAGCCCAGCTGTGAGGCAGCACGCGTGTGCATGGTTTTACAGTAACAACAATAAAGCAACATGCCCAGCTGAAGGCCTCAGTCTACCTGTGGCCCCGGGGAGGGAGGGTCAGGACAGGGAGGGAGGGTGAAGGCGGGGGAGGGCGGGCCAGGACAGGGGAGGGCCTGGGGCGGGAAGTGGGTCCTAATTGCACCGTGGACCTCACAGTCTTGTGTGCGGAGGGGAGAGGCGGACCTGGGGTGGGGGGAATTAGTGAACGTTGGGGATGTGCCCGCTCCCAGAGCTGAGGATAAAGGGTGCACGCAGGTGCCAGGTGTGCTCATTAATAAAGCATGGTGCCAGCCGCAGGCGCAGCCAGCCTGGCCGGGGCCCGGGGGCCACTGGGAGGGGCGTCCAGTGCGTCCAGCCTCCGGGCTGGCCCCTGGAGCCGGGCCCCTCAGATCCACGGACACACAGCTTCTCACACCGCGGCCGGCTCCGGGCTGGGGCCACGCCGGTGGAACCCAGGCCAGTTCGGAGCTCCCGGTGGGGACGGAAGCTCAGACGGTGCCGCTCCGTGTGCCCGGGGCTGTGACGGGCGGGGGGCCCGAGGAGACGAGCTCAGAGCGGGCTTCTGGGAGGGAGACGGCCTGGTCTCGCCGGTGAGACGGTCCAGGACGAGGCCATGGGGGGGACATAGAGGCAGCAGGGGCGGCACGTTCGGGGAGATGAGACCGAGCCAGCCCGCAGCGGCCTGTGGCGGGCGGGCTGGGGGCAGGCGGACCCAGGCTTTATCCGGAGGCAGCAGGGAGCCACAGCAGGGCTTGGAGGAGGAGGGGGGGCTGTGGGCTTTGGGGGTCCCGCCTGCTCAGACACCGTGCCCAGGGGCAGCGTGGGCAGGGTGTTCGTGGGCGTCCGGCCTAGGGAGGCACCAGCAGCCGCCCGCACCCTCCGCCCCGCGGTGCTGATGCTGACTCTCTCCCTCCTTCTCCCTGATGGGCATGTCCCCAGGGGCTCAGGTCCCCAAGGACCCGTCAGCCAGGGGCCCTGAGCGGGGCCATGGCCACAGCACCCCCTCTCCCGCCTCACCCCAGCCGCCCACAGGCCCCGGCGGCCCTCGGAGGCTCTGACTCACCTCAGCGAGCAGGCCGGGGCGGGCAGGCGGCCGGACAGGCGGCCGGACAGGCGGGGCTACCTGGCCGGGGCTGGGCTCCGCCCTGTGCCCGGGCCAGGCCGGCTTCCCCGCAGCCGGGAGCCTCATCGGCACGGAATCCAGGCAGATGCCGGACCTGCCGCCAAAGGCTGCCCTCGCCCTGGCTCGGCGGAAACACGAGATTTTGCAATAACAGAGGCTGCTCCGGGCGGCCAAGCCAAACAGCTTACAGCGTTCAGAGAGGCCGCTCGGCAGAATCAAAGACGCCTGGGATTCCGGCCCGGCCGCGGCCTGCGCCGTCAGACCGGACGACCTGCTCCCCACGCCTGGCCGAGCGCCGGAAGCCAGCGGGCGGGCCTGCCAGCGCCTTCCCGGCCGAGGCCTGGGGAGGCCTCGCCAGGACTGCTCTCCTCTCTGGGCCTTGTTGGGCCCAGGGCAGGGGCAGGTTCAAATCCCCGCTCTCCCGCCTCCCAGCTGTGTGGCCCCGGGGAAGTCCCTTAGCCTCTCTGGGCCTGTTTGGTCAAACAGAAAGGCACAGAGGCAAGTCCTGGGACGGCTGTGAGGTTCAGGAGCCCATCCAGCCGCACTGCGAGGCTCAGAGGACCATGGGCCACAAACCTGCCTGAGCCGGTGAGACTTACATGTCCTGAGCCGCTGCCACGGGAGCAGAGAGAAGCCACGCCCCTGGGCCCAGGACGCTGCAGGCTAATCTGAGAGAAAAGGCAGGCGTCCGTCGCAGAGGGTGGCCGCTCGTCCAGGGTCACCCAGTGACAAGCACAAACTCTGCCCGCCGAGGTGAGGGTGGGGAGAGCGGTTAAAAGACCAGTCTTTAGGGCAAAGCCCCACCCAGCACCCAAGACAGAGCTTCTGAGCAGGGCACCGGGGCAGGAAGAGAGCCCTCAGATCGCTGCTCCTCGCCCCGCCTGCCCCTCACCAGCGGGGTGACCTCAGGCCGGTCCGTGCCCTCCGGGCCCCTCCCTGCAGCCCCCCCCCCCCCGCGTTGTTCCAGGTGTAATGGGCGTGGGGGGCGGGATTGAGAGGCCGCCCCCAATCATGCCGATTAGCCTGTTGCTGTTATTAGCGCCGGGCCTGGGCGGGCGTGCGGCGGCGGCGTGGAGATGAGGCCTCCCGCTCAGGTGCCGGGCCAACCCACCAATTCGCATCATATTAATTGCGGGGTCTGAGGCGGCGGCCGGGCGGCCCACTGGCCCAGCTGCAGCCGAGCAGCACCGGACGGCCCCGGGGAAGGATCGATGCTGCCGCTGCCCCCGTGAGCCGAGGCCAGGAGGTCCGGGTGGGCGAGTGCCCAGGGCAGACCCAGGGGGGCTGGGGTGCCAGGTGGGGGTCTCCCCTTTACAGCCCCTCTGCCCTCCCTCGTGCTGGCCGTGCCTCTGGGAGCCCAAGCCCGAGGCGGCGGGGTGCAGAAGGAGGAACCCAGTTGGGACCCGGGCCACCAGCTGGGAGCTGGAACCCGAGCCCAGGCACGGGGCGGGGGGAGGGGGGGGTGAAGCCAGGTCTCCCACTCACCAGGTCTCCCCACCACCCGGAGCAGGTGACAGCTGGCACCCCCATGCTCCTGGTCTCCCCGGCGACCTTGTGCTGAGACTGGGGACCGGGGCCTGCCCCACAGGCTGTCACAACATAATCCCCACAATGCCCTGGGAAACCGAGATGCTCTGGCCTCTCCCCACCTCAGGGCCTCTTTTCCGGGGAAAACGAGGGGCCAGCGGCTGCTGCAGGTAGCCCCGTTGGGGGTGAGGAGACAGGCTCTGAGAGGTGAGCGGCTTGCCCGCCACCCACCACCCCTCCAGAGAGGGACCAGCCGCCCGGGGCCGGTGCGGTCCACACCGCGCTTGGCCACAGCCCCATGAGTGTCCTGGGGAGTGTCCAACCTCTCAGAGTCCTGTTCCTTAGGTGCGGGCTTGGGGTTGGAGCCCTAAGACGTGGAAGACGGAGAAGAAGGGACTTAGGGGTGCTGGGGAGGGGAGATGGCGCCCCGAAGAAGGTGGAGGAGGGGAGACGCTGACAGGATGAGCCCTGCCCCACGCCCACCCAGGGTCTCGGCCCCTGTGCCTCCCGCCTGCCGCCTGCCCGCTGCCCGCTGCCCTCCCACGGAGGCAGGGGCCCCGTGCCCCCCACGTCTAATGAAATGGCAGCGGTTTGACGTGGCAGGTGATCTTCCCTGGAAGCGGCGTTAAATTTAGCTCCCTCCCCAGCCGGCGCTTTGAAAAGGCTGCTCTCCACCGAGAGAAGAGGGTGAGTCATCGGCCAGCCCGCCGCCCAGCCCCCACGCGGGGAGATTGGCGTGGATGCGGGGGAGCAGGCCTCCGAAGGCAGGGAATAGTAAACAGGAGCGGATCAGAGGCGCGGATGGAGCGGCTCTAACAGTTCCCATGGCGTCTGCGCGATCACCTGCACCCCCACCTCCCCCCCGTGTCTCCCCGCTCCTCCCACCGCCCCCTCTGCCCCCACTCCCCTCCCCAGCCCAGCCCAGACCGGACACAGCACACACTTGCTGAAGGGCCCCTGGTGCCAGGGCACTGCCTGTCACCCTGCCCCCCGGCGCCTGCCCCTTGCGGCTCCCGCTGCGCCGTGTGGGGTGAGGCCGCGCCCGCCCGGAAGCTGCCTCGGTGGGAACCCCTGTGCCCGGATGCTCCGTACTGCCAGGGGACACAGGGGGCTTGCCGGTGTGACTGAGGAGGATTGGAGATGGGGATTATCCTGGATTATCGGGGTGCCCAGGTGACCACAGGTGTCCTAATTGGGCCGCAGGGCTCTGGCACACCCACTGGCGGCTGAATGCAGACGGGACGGAGAGAAGGGAAGGTGCGCCCTGGATGGTCGGAGTGACCCCAAGTCAGATGCTCCCCGGACCCCGAGGGAGGTGGCCCTGCTGAGTCAGCCCAGTGGGACGGATTTTGGGGTTTCTGGAAGACAACGCTTTAGTGTGTGTTTTTAATATACTTTATTGATTTTCTACAGAGAGGAAGAGTTAGAAACATCGATCAGCTGCCTCTTGCACATTCCCTACTGGGGATGTGCCTGCAACCAAGATACATGCCCTTGACTGGGATCGAACCTGGGATCCTTCAGTCCGCAGGCTGACGCTCTATCCACTGAGCCACACCGGTCAGGGCGCATGCGTGTGGTTTTAGCCACCATGTTTGTGATCATTGGTTACAGCAGCCACAGGGAACCAGAGCACAGGGGCTGGGAGGGGCATGACCTACCCTCGGCCACAGGGCTGGGGAGGGGCCAAGCTGCGGTTAAACCCACGTCTGACCAGTTCCCAAGTCCATGCTCTCTCCTGCCTGTCCCGGACCTTCTGGGGGAACGGAAGGGACCGGATGCAGATCAAATATCTAGTCAGTGCCAGGCCAGCGCTGATTGCAGGACAGCCAGCAGGACTGCTTCCTGTCTGACGCAGCCTCACGTTGATCCTCCCGTGGCCCCTCCGAGGTGGGTGGAAGCACGCCCATTTTGTGGATGAGGAAATGGAGGCTCAGGGAGGCTAAGTAGCTTTGTCCAGGTGAAGGCCGACCGCAGGGCAGGGGGAGGGGCGGGGCGTCGGGAGCAGAGTGAGGGCAGCCAGCAGCACACAGCAGGTGCGAGGGGGGGAGCTGAGCCCACGGAGGGGCGCTGTGCTCGGGCCGTGGCTGCAGAGGAGGCTGGGAAGGCGGCGGGCTGGGCGGGCACAGGGCCTCGGGCGCCAGGAGGTGCCGGTGTCCCGCTGGAGAGTGGGCGTGACGGAGGCCTAGCGTCCCACGTGTCACCGCCCGGGCTGTGGGCGTCCCCGGAGTGAGCTCGCTGTCCTCTGCGTGTCCAGGATGGACATGGAGCCCTGCTGGCCGATGTGAGGGAGGGGGGTGGAGATCTCCTCAGTGGGGGTTTTCAACCGCCCTGAAGGCACACACAGGCACACATGGGGACACACACACATACCACACAAACAGCACACCCATCCTGTACATACACCATACACCCGTACGTGCACACAGGCACACGCGTGCACATGTGTGCACCCCAGCCTCAAAGACCCCCAGCACCTGCTCAAACCATATTGTGGGAGAGGGAAGGGGCTTGAATTCCTGTGTTGCAGATGGGAAATGGAGGCAGCCCAGAGCTGCAGGCTTCCTGCAGGGGGCACCCTGGCACTGTGTCCTCCCTCACCCTCAGGCGAGGTGCCTCTGCTGCTGGTCCGGACCCCAGTCCCATCAGCACCGGATCCCACAGACAGGCCGGTCCCTGAAGGGCTGTCTCCGTGTGGAGGAAGGCGCTCGGTGAAGGGCTGGCACCTGGGAGTGAGCGCAGGCGTGGGGCCTGGGCTGGGGGGTCAGCCGGTCGGAGCCGGAGACCTGGTTCTGCTCCTCGCTGGCTGTGTGGCTCAGGGCAGGTGTCCTGGCCTCTCTGAGCCCAGCTGCCTGTCTGTAAAAGGGGCGGACCGCCAGTGCTGAGAGGAGGATATAAAAGGCTCAGCCAGTTCCTGGTGAAATGGAGTGGGCCCAGCGCAGTGGGAGGCAGGTCTGGGGCGGGGAACTGGCCTGCCCTCCAGAGCACTCAGACCCCCCACCCGCCCCAAAGGCGACCTCTGACCCCCCACCCCGCCCCAAAGGCGACCTCTTGCTGGTCCTCGAGGAGGCCCCACGGGCCCCACTGGAGCTCACTGGGCCAGCACAGGGGAAGGTGGGGAAACTGAGGCTTACTGAGGCTGGCTCCCTGGCCTGAGGCCACACAGAGTCTGGCACAGCTTTGTCCTGCAGGTGAGGGGTGAGACGGGGCTGGGGCACAGGAATGGGGGGCTGCAGGAGAGGAGAAGGGGGCTGGCATAGGAGAGGGGCCCACGCAGTAGTCTGGGTCAGAGCAGCTGGGCTTTTCCTAGGAGAGTGGACAGAGACCTGCCCAGTGAGATCCTCACACCTAGCCCGACCCTGACATTGACCCCTGACATTGACCCCTGGCATTGACCCCTGGCATTGACCTCCGCAGGGCTGGCTACAGGGAGGGTCTGGCTGGGGCTGGGGGTGCACTGCGGGTGGGGCCACTGGGCCAGGAGCCGGAGGGGCTGGGAGAGCCAGAGTCACTCAGGGCCCGGGAGCACCAAGAGGGAGGCCGGTGAGGATGCGGGGCCCGGGGGACAAACCAGAGCCAGTGCGGGGAGAAGGGAGGGAGGGAGAGAGGAACAAAGGAGAGAGGAAGGAGCAGGGCAGAGGGAGGAAAGCGAAGAGAGAAGGAAAAGTAGGGAGGAAGGAGGGAAGGAGTGGAGGGCAGGAGAGAACGATGCTGAGAGGGACAAACAGGAGGAGGGAGGGAGGAAGGCACCGCCAAAGCAGCATCAAGGGGAGCAGCAGGGCGGAGCGCGCGCGAGGGAAGAAAGAGATTGCGAAAGGAAAAATGAGGAGAGAGAGAGAGACAGAGAGAGAGAGGGAGAGGGAGAGGGGGGAGAGGCCGCGGAGGGCAGCGGAGGGGAGCGCGGGCCGGCGGGAGCCGGAGAGGGGGCAGCAGAGAGGGCGCGAGCGGCACAGAGTGAAGCTGCGGCGGCGGCGGGCGCGCGGGGCCGGACGGGCATGAGCGCGGCGGCGGCGGGCGCGGCGCGGGGAGCGGGGCCGGCGGGCGGGCAGGCGGCGCGGACCGCGCCGTAGCCGCCGGGAAGGGGCGAAGGGGCGGAGGGCATGCGGCCGGCGGCCGGACCCCCAGCCGGAGCCCCCGCCCGCGCCCGCGCCCCGCGCGCCTAGGAGCCGGCCCTCCCCGCGCCTCCCGGAGCCCGCGCCCCCGGCCCGGCCCGGAGTCCGGAGCCCGCGCCCCGCGCCCCCCACCCCGGCCCCGGACAACTGTTGCGGGAGCGGCGGCGGCGGGGCGGGGGCGGCCGGCCCGGCAGGAGCGGAGCCCGCAGGCGCGGCTCCGGCGGCGGAGCGAGGAGCGGCGGCGGCACGAGGTGAGCCGCGCCCCGGGCCGGCCGGGGGCCCCGGGAAGGCGCCGGGCCGGGGTCCGCGCCGGGGAGGGGCGGGGCGGGGCTCCGGCGGGGAGGCTCCGGGGCCTGGGGGCGGGGTCTGGGCGCCCAGGCCGGGGAGAAGGGGTGCGGGCGCCGGGAGAGGCCGGTGGGTGCGCGGCGATCGGGTGCTGCGAGGAGCGGGGGGCGCCCCGGGGAGACGCGGGGGCAGGAGCCGGGCCGGGCAGCCGGCGCCAAACCCTGGGACCCGCGCCAGGGCGCGCGAGGTCGGGGTCGCCGACCCCGGAGAGGACGGGCGGGGTGGGGGTGGAGGAGCGGGTCGGGGCGCCGGGTGCCGGGACGCGGCTGCCGGGCGGAGCTGCCGGCGCTGGGACCCGCGTCCGAGCGGCACCGGAGTCCGAGGACCCGGCCCGGAGCGCAGCGAGCCCGGAGCCCCCCGCGCGCCGGAGTCCGTGCGCGCCCGACAAGGTCCGGGAGCCTCGCTGCCCCGGGGTCAGGGGTCTCTGGGTCAGGAGTCTCGGGGTCAGGGGCCCCGGGGTCAGGGGTCCCGGGGCCCCGGGCAGGCGGCCAGGGGGGTTCCCCCAAGTGCGCGCCTCTCGGGTCCGCTGCCGCGTGGCCCGGGTGGAGCCGCCGCCTCCCGGGACCGGGACTGCGAGTCCGTATTGATCCGGGCCCCGGGGCCCGTGGCCCGCAGCGGCCTCCGAAGCTCATTAGCTCCCTCGGTTGCCATGGCAGCGGGACCCCACGCGTCCTCAGGTTATATTTATTCCAATTATCAGCGTCATTATCAGTATTTGTTCCTCGGCCAGAGGGAGCAGGAGGGGAAGGGGACAGCCAGCGCCTCCAGCCGGCACGTCTCCGGAGCCGGCGCCGGGCGGTGGGTCAGGGTGTCCCCAAGCTGGTCAGGTTCTCAGTGTGGGTGGCTGGCGGCACCCCTGGGCGGTGGGGCCGGGCGGGGGAGGGGAGTTATGTAATTGCCTCTGTGTCTGCCCTGCACGCGGCCTCGCTGATCCTTTGCCTTCGCCATGGCTCCTGCCTGGGAGCCCCACAGGGCTGCGAAGAGAGGCCAGCCGTGCCCAGCACCGCAGCTGGTGACCTTGAGCGGGCAGCGTGACCTCTCTGAGCCGCTGCTGCCCCAGCTGCGAAGTGGCCCGGGAGCCAAGCCCCCTCGGAAGGCTGCTGCGAGGTCACAGGAAGCGCCAGAGGTCTGGCTGCGGGCTGGGCGGCCCAGGCGCTGCCGGCTGCTCTCGGCCTTTTCCTCGTTAGAAGGAGGTGGGCCCGGCGGGTCTCCGAGCCCCTGGGCATCGGCGTCCTGTCCTGCGGCTCTCACTGCCGGCGGGACCCTGCGGCCGGCCGTCAGGCCCCTCCAGGCCCAGCCAGGCGGGCCCGCGTGGCCCTCATTCCTCCTGGACAGGCCGTCTGAGTGCGGCCCGAAGCGGCAGCCAAGCAGTGTGTGTGTGTGTGTGTGTGAGTGTGTGAGTGTGTGTGTGTGAGTGTGTGTGTGAGTGTGTGTGTGTGAGTGTGTGTGTGTGTATGTGAGTGTGTGTGTGTGTGAGTGAGTGTGAGAGTGTGTGTGTATGTGAGTGTGTGTGAGTGTGTGTGAGTGTGAGTGTCTGTGTGTGTGTGTGTATGAGTGTGTGCGTGAATGTGTGCGTGAGTGTGTGTGAGTGTGTGTGTGTGTGTGTGAGAGTGTGTGTGTGTGAGTGTGGGTATGTGTGTATGAGTGTGGGTGTGAGTGTATGTGAGTGAGTGTGTGTGAGTGTTAGAGTGTGTGTGTGAGTGTGCATGTGTGTGTGAGTGCGTGTGTGAGTGTGTGTGTGAGAGTGTGTGTGTGAGTGTGAGAGTGTATGTTTGACTGTGAGTGTGTGAGTGTGAGTGTGTCAGTGTGAGTGTGGGTGTGTGAGTGTGAGTGTGTGTGTGTGAGTGTGAGTGTGTGTGTGAGTGTGTGTGAGTGTGTGTGAGTATGAGAGTGTGTGTGCGCGCGCGCTATTTAAAACCTGGGTCAGAATAACCCTGAGTCCCAGTGCCGGCCAGGATAATCCCCTCGATGGTCAGCGTTGCCCAGAATGGGGCACTCCCCGCCCCTGGATGTGTGACAGCTCGGGACGAGGCACCCCCCTGACAGCAGTCGCCGCTCCAGGGCGGCCGCTCCGTGCGTCCTGGCTGCGATGGAGCGTGGAATGAGAAGTGCCAGAAAGTTCCATGCGGCTGGGGCGCTGCCCCTCACAGCTGGGAGCCTGACTCTTTAGCGTCACCAGCACGGGACCCTGGCTCCGTCTGGGGAGTGTGGGACCACCTTCCTGGGAGGTGAGGGGAAGCAGCTTGGCTTAGAGCTGTGTGTGAGTGTGTGTGTGTGAGTGTGTGTGTGAGTGTATGTGTGTGTGTGTGAGTGTGTGAGTGTATGTGTGTGTGTGAGTGGGTGTGAGTGTGTGTGAGTGTGTGTGTGTGTGAGTGTGTGTGAATGTGTGTGAGTGTGTATGTGTGAGTGTGACTGTGTGTGTGTATGTGTGTGATAATGTGTGTGTGTGTGTGTGAGAGAGAGTGTGTGTGAGTGTGTATGTGTGTGTGTGAGAGTGAGTGTGTGTGAGTGTCTGTGTGTGTGAGTGTGTATATGTGTATGTGTGTGTGTGAGAGTGTGTGTATGTGTATGTGTGTGTGTGAGTGTGTGTGTGTGTGAATGTGTGTGTGTATGTGTGTGTGAGTGTGTGTCTGTGTGTGTGAGAGTGAGTGTGTGTGTGAATGTGTGTGAGTGTGAATGTGTGTGTGTGTGTGTGTGCATGCATATTCGAGAATGTGTGGTGTGTGTGCCCCACCCTCACTCTCTCAGGCCACCAGGGCTTAGGGGGCAGCGGGACAGGACAGGAGGGGTGTGGCAGGGCCCGTGCTGCCAGAGCTTTATGAGAGAGAGAGAGAGAGAGAGAGGGATTGAGGCCTACCCCAGGGACACCAGGAGACTGCTGAGAGCCACCCCTGTCATCCTTCATCCCTCCCTCCCTCCCTCCCTCCCGGAGGGCCATGCAGTGGGTGGGGCTGGGAGGCGGGGGTTGCTGGGGGGGGAGCTGGGAGATGGTGCAGATGGAGTGGGGCCGTGGCCAGGCAGCCGGACACCTGCACTGCTGCCTGGTGAGGCTCAGCAGGTGGGGTGGTCAGGCTCGGAGCTGGTGGGAGCTCACAGGCGGGTGGGTAGCGGGGTGCTTTGGGTGGCACAGTCTCAGGGCCAGGCCCGTGGCTCGGGGGGGACAGGGAGGTGGCCGGTGCACCCAGATCTAGTGGCGGCTTCCCGGATGCACCTCGGTGGCGGTAGGAGCCAGCACCCCACGGTGTGCCAGGGCCTGAGCAGAACCAGCACGGAGCCCACATCTCACTGGTCCTCGCACCGACCCCGCAAGCCGGCCGCTCGATCCTGTTGTACAGATGAGAGAACTGGCTCACAGCGGTCAGCAATAACCCAGCGAAGGCCACTTAACCACTGCACCACACAGCCCGGGCCTGGCCAGTGCCGGTGGAGATTGGGTGGCTCCTCAGACGCAGGGCAGCGAGCTACTGCCGGCCACGGTCTTGAGTCTCCCATCCCAGTCGCTGTGCTGTGCACCGGCTCTGGAGGGTCCCCGGGGCCCGGCTCACACTGACGGAAGGGACCCCCCTCTTCTGGGTGCCCTACCCCTTTCCACACAGCCCCTGCCGCCCCAGCTCCTCCCCGGCTTAGCTCCTCCCTGAAGGTGCGCAGGGCCCTCAGAGCGAACCAAGACCCCCCCCCCCCCCCAGCCCCCCCCCGCCCGAGGCTTTTCCCAGCCTCGCTGCTCCTTCTAGAAGTTACTGGAACAGCAGTGCATCCTAAGAACAGCAGGTCTTGTTTCCTGAATGCCCTGCACGGGGCCTGGTCGGCAGGAAGTCCCATCTCCTCCCCCCCTTCCCTGCCTTCCTCCGGCGCGTGCATTCCGACCCCTTCCCCCGGGGACCCACCCCCGGAGCTCCGGCCCGGACAGGCCTCGGGCCCTGTGAGGACTGACGGACGAGGCGCCCGCCTCTGACCAGCCCTCCTCCCTTTTCTCCTCGGTCGTGGCCGTGACCGGTTGGGAACGTGGGGGCTCCTGACTTCGCCGCTCGGCAAAGCACTTCCCTCTGGGCCTGGGTTTCCCGTGGGCAGCGCGGGCCGTGAGTTGTGGCGGGAAGTGTTCGGTGTGGGAGTCACAGCTTATAGGTGGGGGTGGGGAGATGGGGACCCCGGCGTGTGAGGCCTGTGCATTGTGCTGTGATGTGGGGCCCGGAAGCTTGTCTGTCCGCCCAGGGACAGATGGGGACACTGAGGCCCAGCGCGCGGTGCCCTGCTCACGGTCATGGTGCGGAGGGCGTCCCGGCCGGCCAAGGAGCTCACTGAGGGGTGCGGACCCGGCGGGCACTGAGCTCACTGAGGGGTGCGGACCGACAGGCACTGAGCTCACTGAGGGGTGCGGACCCGGCGGGCACTGAGCTCACTGAGGGGTGCAGACCGACAGGCACTGAGCTCACTGAGGGGTGCGGACCCCGCGGGCACTGAGCTCACTGATGGGTGCGGACCCCGCGGGCACTGAGCTCACTGAGGGGTGCAGACCCCGTGGGCACTGAGCTCACTGAGGGGTGTAGACCGACAGGCACTGAGCTCACTGAGGGGTGCAGACCCCGTGGGCACTGAGCTCACTGAGGGGTGCGGACCGACGGGCACTGAGCTCACTGAGGGGTGCGGACCGACGGGCACTGAGCTCACTGAGGGGTGCGGACCCGGCGGGCACTGAGCTCACTGAGGGGTGCAGACCCCGCGGGCACTGAGCTCACTGAGGGGTGCGGACCGACGGGCACTGAGCTCACTGAGGGGTGTAGACCGACAGGCACTGAGCTCACTGAGGGGTGCGGACCTCACGGGGACTGAGCTCACTGAGGGGTGCGGACCCTGCGGGCACTGAGCTCACTGAGGGGTGCAGACCCCGCGGGCACTGAGCTCACTGAGGGGTGCGGACCCCGCGGGCACTGAGCTCACTGAGGGGTGCGGACCCCGCGGGCACTGAGCTCACTGAGGGGTGCAGACCGACAGGCACTGAGCTCACTGAGGGGTGCGGACCCCACGGGCACTGAGCTCACTGAGGGGTGCAGACCTCACGGGGACTGAGCTCACTGAGGGGTGCAGACCGACAGGCACTGAGCTCACTGAGGGGTGCAGACCTCACGGGCACTGAGCTCACTGAGGGGTGCGGACCCTGCGGGCACTGAGCTCA
Source organism: Pipistrellus pipistrellus (assembly GCA_903992545.1). Taxonomy (NCBI): domain Eukaryota; kingdom Metazoa; phylum Chordata; class Mammalia; order Chiroptera; family Vespertilionidae; genus Pipistrellus; species Pipistrellus pipistrellus. The sequence continues at coordinate 58,993 of CAJEUD010000096.1, forward strand.
CTGAGGGGTGCAGACCGACAGGCACTGAGCTCACTGGGGGTGCAGACCCCGTGGGCACTGAGCTCACTGAGGGGTGCGGACCTCACAGGCACTGAGCTCACTGAGGGGTGCGGACCTCACAGGCACTGAGCTCACTGAGGGGTGCAGACCGACAGGCACTGAGCTCACTGAGGGGTGCGGACCCTGCGGGCACTGAGCTCACTGAGGGGTGCGGACCCGGCGGGCACTGAGCTCACTGAGGGGTGCAGACCCGGCGGTCACTGAGCTCACTGAGAGGTGTGGACCCGGCGGGCACTGAGCTCACTGAGGGGTGCGGACCCCGCGGGCACTGAGCTCACTGAGGGGTGCGGACCCGGCGGGCACTGCCTGTCTGGAGCCCCAGAGGCGGCTGCCGGGAGCGGGGAGGGGCGCACACGCCTTGGGCCGTGGAATTTGCACGAAAGCGCTCCTTCCAGAACCAGAACCAGAGCCAGAACCAGAACCATCCCCGCCGGCCAAGCGGAGAAGCAGAAGCCAGACAGATGCAAACGCCTCCCTTCCCAGACCTCCCCACTCAGACATGAATGGGGCGGCCGCCTGCCTGTTTCCATGGCCTGCCCCCCCTTAACCACCCCTTCCCCTCCCCCTCCTCCCTCCCCTCCGCCCTCCCCCTCCGCCCTCCCCTCCGCCTTCCCCCTCCCCCTCCCCCTCCCCCTCCCCCCTCCCCCGCGCCGGGCGCACAGGCCCCCCGCCGCCCATCTGTCCGCACTCACAGCCGCCTCCGCAGAAGCACGCAGTCGCCTTCCAAAAATTAGCGAATAAGGCACAGGTTTCCCAAATCACACCCGTTTAACACCGAGCTCAGCTCTGGAAGCTCCCACAGAGCCCTGGGGGGGAACCACAAATCTTTCTGGTTCACACTTCCTTGGGAAATGAGACAAACCCTGATCTTCTAAAGCCCAGCTACCCGATCTGATTATCCGTCCCGGCCAGCCTGGGAGGTGCCCGTGGAGGGGGGGGCGGGGGGGCAGGGGGGGCGGAAGCCCCAGCTCCTGGGCTGTGGATGGGCATCAGGAAACTGGGCCGGGAAAGTTTGCCTCTCGCTCTCATCCTCACTCCGAGCACCCACCCTGTGCCGGCCACGGGCTGGGCCCAGGGGACCGGAGGCCATAAGAACAGGGCCCTGCCCTGGGGGTGGGGGTGAGGGTGGACGGGCGCTGCCATGTGTTTGTTCTGGGCAGGAGAACACGGGAAAACCAGACCTCTGTGAGGCCTCACCCGGCCTGAGTGGTCAGGGAGGGCTTCCTGGAGGAGGCAGCTTCCGGCTTGGATCTTGAAGGGTGGATAGGCGTGTGCCGGGCAGAGAGGCAGAGGATGTTTCCAGAGCAGGAGCAGCCCGGGGAAGTCTTGAAGTGGGGTTCAGACAGGCACGGCCCCCGAGGCATCTTTAGGTGTCAGTGTTTGGGGGTCCTTTCTTGCAAAGCCCTTTCACATCCCTTCTCTTCCCGTCCCTCACGCCTCCCGGGTTGGTCTCCAGTCTCTCTCAGGAGAATGGACCCAGGGGGAGTGGCTGGGTCACAGCCAGACGGCTCTAAGCCCAGGCTCTGAGCCTTGGGGTGGTGGCAAGTGCGGTAAGCCATCATATGGAAATTCTAAAACAAACAAAGAGCCACAGACACTAATACCCAAACCTACACCGTT